>PVJN01026856.1:0-28629 GCA_004026805.1 Lasiurus borealis | reverse complement strand
ATGAAGTGAACAAACAGGCGCGGTCCCTGCCCTCTCAGTGCTTATAGCAGTGGTTCTCAACCTGTGGGTTGCGGCCCCTTTGGGGGTCCTCAACCCCATCATAGGGGTCGCCTAAGACCATCAGAAAACACAGATATTTACATTACAATTCACAACAGTAGCAAAATTACTGTTAGGAAGTATCAAAGAAAATAATTTTATGGTTGGGGTCACCACAACATGAGGAACTGTATTAAATGGTCCCGGCATTAGGAAGGTTGAGAACCACTGGCTTATAGTCTAGTAAGGAGAGATAGATAATCACATATAAAATATGGTACATGATGTTAGGTGAAAAGTGTTGTAAAGAATAAAGCATGATGCATCAGATATCACTATATCCACTAGATGCATAGGAGGGTACTTCTCTGGCCACTTAGTTGGCTTTGACCAGTGAAATGTGAGTGAAAGTGATATATGTCACTTCTGAATAGAAGCACTTCTTTTCTGGCCTTGACTTTGCACCTCATTTTCAGTTAGCTGTGGCAAGTGTGTTGGTCATTTGATGAGATGAGCACTTATGGAGCAGGACTACCTGGGGGAGTTTCCAGAGTGGCCCTGGATTTTTTCATTAGTGATATTTTTTTTAAGCCACTGAGACTTGGGGATTGCTTGTTATGGTACCATTTTTGTAGATTATCCTGACTAAAAGCACAGCGAGGAGTTAAGGAGTGGGTGTTGAAATTATAGGCAGCGTGTTCTGGAAAGTCCTCTCTATAGAGGTGGCATTTGATCAAGGGGAGTGCAGGTGCTGTTGGAATATGTAAAGGAGGACCATTCTAGGTAGAGGGTAGAACCGTGGGTGTTCCTGCAACGTAGACTCAACAACTCAATGATTTGGGGGGTTTATGCTCTCCTATAAGGCCTTTCTAAAATGAATGTACTAATGTAAGTGAAAGGCAGAGAAAGACAAACACAATATGGTTTCACTTATATGTGGAATCTAAAAAAGAAAACAAATGAGCACACAAAATAAAACAAATAAATTCATAGATACAGAAAACAAACTGCTGGTTGCCAGATGGAAGGGGTTAGGGGATGGGTGAAAAGGTGAAGGGTAACAAGAAGTACAACTTAAAATTATAAAATAAAGAAGTGACAGGGATGTAATGTACAGCACAGGGAGTACAGTCAATAATACTGCAGTAACCATGTACAGTGACAGATAATTACTACCCTTACAGTGGTCAATTCATAAGGTATATATAAATGTCTAATTATTATGTTGTAAACCTGAAACTAATATAATATTACATGTCAACTATAATTTAAAAATACATTTTAAAGTAATAAAATATAAAGTAGGACAGTTAACAATTAGAATTGCTGGCATTTTGTTCCCCACCTAGAATTTTGTGACCCCTACGATCTTTCCATCTGATTTTAGTCCATGATCAGGAACTGCAGGCTCCATCCATACATTCATCTTAATTCTCAGCAGCAGTGGGACCCGGTGGCCTTCGTCAGTATGGTCAGATCTGAGTTTATTCCCAGAGGAACAAAAGGCAGAAATTATATGCCCTATTTTATTTTGTTTCCTTTGGCCATTTATGATCCTGTTGTAAAGAAACATAGAAAGTATATCTGCTCAGAGATAAAAACAGTTTAATGTGTTTTTTCAGCTATGAAAATTGTCTTGGCTTTATGCAATAACTTTTCTTTCAATGTGTCATACTGATGTTTAAATGCAATCATGAGTAGGCACTCTTTACTTCCCTATTCATCAGTGCTACGCAATTAGCATACAATAATGTAAATTCTGACTTTTTAAACCTGAACACACAAAAGAACATGTTTTTCACGTTCCATTATGTATATTTTAACTCACTGTGGTAAACTCAATGTGTTTGCATGCTTTAGCCTGGAATTAAATATCAAGTGATGGTAATAGTGGGTTTTTTTTGAGCTCTGGGACTTGTGTGTTCTTTAAACTTTCCCCTCAGCACTGTGCATCTGACACAAGAAATATTCAGGAAACACCAGCTGAATGAAGGAATGTGGAATTCCTTTGCTGGTTAGATTTGGGGTTTGATACTTTAAATGTTGTGTTCATTGATTCTGTCATGCTTTTTACTCAATGGCTATGTTGGGGTTTTCATTTTAGAAAACTAATTGAAAAATTGAAAGCGAAGAGACAACTGGGGGTATACAGAACTCTCCTGTGGCTCTCCTTGTTAATGCAAAATATTCAGCCCTCAGGTCACCGAATTTTTACTCATGCCTTGAACCACATGGTGTGTTAAGATTTATAAGACAATACTCTCGTCTCTAAGCACTCATGGTCTCATTGGGAAGCAGTATGCACACATGTGGAACAAGCTAAGAATGCTGGAATGTAGAGTATAAAGGTGTGAAATTGGCAGTATGTTCTATGAAAGATGAAGGAGATGTTGGTGTGGGCTTTCTGAAAGAGTGAATGAGGGTGAAGAGGAGCTTCGTGGGATGGGAGGGATTTGGGTGAAGGGGAAGTAAGCAGGGAGTAGGGCAGAAACAGCCTGATGGTTAGAAACAATCTGTATACTTAAGAGTTACTCCCAGGTAAAGGAAATGATTCACACACTTCGTTCTTACCTTTTGTTTAACTCTTACAAAATTATGTAGATTTCAATAGTTTTTTTTCACATTCACATTTATTTTCTTTTTAAAATTTATTTCTTTATTGATCTTTATGCCCCCATTACTCCACCATGCCCCCCACTCTTGCCCTCACCCACCATAGATGTCAATCTTAAATTGGACCAGAATAAGAAAGAAAGTATAGGCCTCTTCTTTTTTCTTTTTAATATCTATTTTTTATTTTTTACTGAGAGGAAGGGAGGGGAATAGAGAGAAATATTAATGAGAGAGAAACATAGATCAGCTGCCTCCTGAACACCTTCTACTGGGGATGTGCCTGCAGCCAAGGTACATACCCTTGACTGGAATGGAACCTGGGACCTTGCAGTTCGTAGGCTGACACTCTATCCACTGAGCCAAACCAGTTAGGGCATAGTTCTCCTTTCTTGCATTATTTATTTATTAGTGATCAAAAGAGTGAAAATTGGTCTGAATAGAGAGAAGAGGGAATAAGACAGCTAAGGCATTAAAATAGCATAAACATGTGAAGCAGATAAAGAAAATATGGACCTCTCTCCATGCTTATTGATAATGCTTCTCTCAAGAGAGGGGAAACAAGGACACAGGAGAATGATAAAAGTAAGTAGACCTGTTTAGTAGTTTTTTCCATCTGTAAAATATGGATACTGCTAAATCATGGTTTTATATTTGGATTTTTATCCTGGAATGCATTATTTCATGAAACAGAATAAACTCTAATGAATAGCACAGGTTAGCAATGATTTTTTAAGTAGTATATATTACAGAATAAAAGTGTGAATTTTTTCTCACCCCTTTGTCACATGACCTGGAGATCCATTGAACAGATTTACTGAGAGGTCTTTTTTTTTTTTTAAGTGCAAATGCTCTGGATAAGGCTTAGACTCAAGCAATTATACTGTTATTTGAATTAGTTAATCAACCTATTTTTCTTCTAATTCCTTATGGAAATTAGTAACACTAAGAAATGTGGAGTTTTTAAAAGTGAATGGATAACCCAGCCAGTGTTGCTCAGTGGTTGAGCATCAACCTATGAATCAGGAGGTCATGGTTCAATTCCCAGTCAGAGTACATGTCTGAGTTGTAGGTTCAATCCCTAGTGTGGGGCATGCAGGAGGCAGGGATCAATGATTCTCTCTCATCATTGAGGTTTCTATCTCTCTCTCACTCTTCTTTCCTCTCTGAAATCAGTAAAAATATATTTTTTTAAAGTGCATTGATATAGGAAGAGGAGGAAAGAATGGAGAATGTGGAGGCCACCTGACATTGGTCAGTTGGAGGGCAGTGAGATGGCAGTGGTAACTTTTGATCATAGGATAGGTCCCAAAATGTGATAAAAATTTGCAGCTTTATGTCCAATAGTCAAAACATCGAAGTAACCTAGGTGTCCATCAATATATGAATAGATAAAGAAAATGTGGTGTGTATATGCAATATATACATCGAATGAAATACTACTCAGCCATAACAAAGAATAAAAGCTTGCCATTTGTAACAAGAGTGAATCCAGAGTATATTGTGCTAAGTGAAATAAGTTAGGCAGAAAAACACAAATACTGTATGATTTCATTTATACATGGTATAAAAACAACAACAACACACAAAAGAAATGAACCAAGTAAAACAGAAACAGACTCAGAGAACAAATTGATGGTGGTCAAAAGGGAGGAAGGCGGTATATGGGCGAAAAGGTGAAGGGGATTAAGAGTTACAAACTTCCAGTTATGAAATCAAGCATTGGGAATATAGTCAATAAAATCAAGGGACAGATTGTTGCTAGACATGGTGGAGATCACTTTATTAAGTTGTTGCATCACTGTATTGTGTACCTGAAGCTACTATTATGTTGTATGTCAACTATACTTATTTTTAAAAGAAATTGATGTGGGACAGGTTAATAGGGGGAAAAAAAGAAAAGAAACCAAAAGGAGCTAAGCCAAGAATGTTCAGTTACTGTTCTCAAACTCACTCTGTCTGTGGAAGGACTAATGGCTATGGAGAAAGGCCAGGAGTGATACTCTAGGGAAATTTCTCCATATGGAAACATGGAGAAAGAAGGATAAACATCCTTCCCATCTCCCACTCCCCAAATATTAATCAGGACCCAATTCTCTTCTTTTTGAAAACCTTGCCTGTGCCTTTCTGCAATATGTCCCACTTAATGTTGTCCATAGTTTCTACGACTTTAAGTGCAATGACATAATCAAGCCAGTTGTACCAGAGTCAATTGATATGAGTTAAATTCCTATGGCATCTCATCAACATCATAATGAAAGGACATGTGAACAAAATGACATTATTTGAGGACCTGTTGTCCATGGTTGTAATCTCTTCTTGCTGTGAAATCTCATTTCACTTAATTTGAACTTTTCTTCTTAGCACTTATTCTGTCTTGTAAGTGGAACAATTTATCTATTTTTCTGTGACAGTTTCTTTTTCTTAGAATTTCCTTACATAAGAGCTATTTATTTTCATACTTCTCAACTATTAACATAGTAAGTGATAAATGGTAAGCCCTCAGTGAATATTTATAGAATGAGCGAATGAAATGATGCATAAAAAAGCACATAGCCTATCTAGCCTATCCCAAATATGTGCAAGCAAAGAGGGACCTAATAATTTAAAACAGAGTGAGCCAAGTTATGATGGAGATGAAAGAATACATGTGTGTTTAAAGCAGCTAATGGCTTCTCACTAGAGCGGGTGCTGATGATTGCTCACCACCATCATCTACTCTACAGTGTGAGACTCGGTGGTCTAGCAGGTGTGCTTGAAATTGAACTCGGGGAACATCTAACAAAAGCTCCATGGAGCCTCAGACAAACCTCTCTAGTGGTTTTAAACATCTTAAATTACATAAGAAATTAGAATGAGGAAATGAATGGATAAAAATGGGGAATTGGAATTCATCTTGAAGATGAATTCATCTTGACTATGCTTTATCAAATGCTTAATATAGGAATAAGTATTCCTCTTCACCTTTATCTTTTGTTACTATCAAAGAATGTATACTGAGAAAAAATTTTTGAATCAAAAAGTATTTTTTGCATTTCCCCCCGTCAAGATACTGTATGCCTTTTAAATATTTTTAGGAATTTAAAATATTATGTGGAATTCTTCTTTTGTGCTTAAGTCAGGGATATATTCTTGTACAAATGAAGGTTTCTAATTTCTTTTTGTGTTATAAAGTCATATATATATATATATATATATATATATATATATATATATATATGCAAAATAAGAAAGTAATACTCTCTAAGCTCATCACCAGCAATAGTGAATGTTAATGTTTTGATACATAACCTTTCATCATTTTCTATGTGTACATGTCTATCTATATTCAAATTTAGGAAACTTTTACCATATACTCTGCTTAATCAACTTTTACTTTTATAGTTGTTCTAGGTTTACAGAAACATTGTGTAGACAGTGCAGGGAATTCCCAGTCATAAAGTATGTAGACTTTTCAGACTTGCTTATTTACTTATCAATATGTATTTAAGATGTATCCATATGTTTATCATACCTCATTTATTATCACTAAATGGTATTCAATTGTACCAATTTATTGATCCATTCAACTATTGAAAGATATATTGATTACTTTCATTTTTTTGCAGTGAGGAATAATGCTGCTCTAAATATTTGCATGTAGGTTTTGTGTGAACACCTTTTAATGTTTCTGCCTTTCTAGGATCTCGAATGCCTTAAACTAGACTACCCCCAAATCTCAGTTTTTATTTTAAAAATATAGCAGATAGAAACATAATATTGACAATTCCATGATATTCTCTGAGAATTATTACAGAGCAGACTTGGTCATCCCTCTCCAGAAGGGAAAGGATCCTGGAGATACCTGCTTTGCTTTTAGACATCCAATGTGACCTACAAACTTCTACTTTGAGGCAGCCTGGACTCAGACTTGGAGTAGGGGGCTGAGGAAGCTGGAGCAGGAACCAGGCTCATAGGACTTATTTTAGCTTTTTAGGTTTACTTTTATGCTGCCAGATGCTGCTGCTAACCTTTGGCCTACAGTAGTTTTGACAAATAGGGAAGCCATTAGTCAAAGAAGCTGTCTCCCTGAGAATGTGTTGCGACACATTGAACTCAGAGCCATGTCCAATGAAACAGATCTTGTGTTTAACAAATACCTTGGATCTTTGGGAGAAGAAACTAGTCCTGGCTTTACAGACCTTTTAGGGAAAGCTACTCCTGTGCTATGTGTTCTTGGCGCTTGAGAATGCTTGGCGGCCTTGGGTGCCAAGAATATAATCAACCAGGACAGTATGTTCAGCATGTAGGAAATACAGCTGAATTTAGTAAATGTATGTGACAGACCCAATTCTGGGGCCAAAGAACTTTCCTCTGCACATTTTGCCCTCTTTAAGTCATGCTGAACTGGAGGTCCTAACAGCTCCCTGCAACCCCACGAGATTAAGGATGTGTGTGCTAAGTGAGATGCGTTTAGATAGACTTCACTTGTGTTTCTCTTGAGTCTCTCACTAGATTATAGTCTTTTTAAGGTAGAGGCTCATGCCTAAACTGCTGTGTAAATCCTGCTACTCTTCAGGTGATGCTAGGAACTTAAATAAATTGCTGGTGAGATAGAGCAAGTACTATGACCATACAAGCAAGTGTTATCAACTTGAGGGTTAAAATTGATCTAACCTTTGGATTTAGAGTTCTCTCTTCCCCTCCTCCTCCTTTACCCACTTTTTTCCTCAAGTGTGTGTGACCACAGGAACATGCTTCCAAAGTTTAGGATTACTACTTTTATCTAGGACTTTTTGGAGCATCATTCAAATATAAGTAATAAGGATATAACAAGGTTATTTATAATTTTTAACTTGGATGAAAGGTAATATGTTAGGCCAGATATTATTGTAATTCTCAAACATTGTCACTTAAGAGCATATTTTAATTGTTTTTTGTCCTCATGTATTCAGTCTGAGACCTTCAGAGCTCCCATAATCAAGAGAATGTAGAAAAGGTGGGACAGAAAGAGTGAACAGAGCATCCCAGCAAAGGCACTGCTCTAGCTCCCTCTCCATCTTTCACTCCTGTTATTAGGAAAGAGAAGAAAGAAATTAAAAGTAGGATTCATTTGCTCTGTCTGTAAAACCCCTGCTTCCCCTCCCACCTCCTCCCACCCAAGCAGTTTACATGTATTGTCTTATTTAATTCCATGATAATTTAGCCAAGTGGACATCATGATTTCAATTACAGACTGGAGAAACCAAAGGACTAAGAGAGTAAGTAACTTGTTCAAAGTCATAGAGTTATGGCCAGTATGTGAGCTCAGTGCGTCTGAGTGTACAGAGCCCAGTGGGGTTTTCCTCACCTATGTGATGCTGAGTGAGTCCCGTTGTCTGCCTTTAGGGCGAACTGCTGTCAGATAAGCAGGGAATTGTGTGTTGGCTGCAGGCCATAATCACAGGTAAACATTAAGGAGGAAACAAACTCCTGAAAGCTGAATTTGAAAACACCTAGAAAGCCATGGCAACAGCTCTGAAGACAAGGCCCAGGGAGGACCAGGGCGATTCAGGTAGAGTCAACAATGGATAGGAATAGGGGCTCCCCTGGCAATTACTGTTTGGGTAGCACTTCCTGCTCCCTCTCTTCAGCAAACTTGAACTCCACGCAGGCTTTCTATACTGTGGCTGCTGCAAACCAACAGGCCTTGGGGATCTGTGCTTCCCACTGGAAAGAAAAGAATAGGGATTAAAAAGAAGGCGAGGAAGAGAGTAAAGGAAGAGGAATCTATATGCAAGGAAGTTTATACCATTTATGGACACGGGAAGGTATAAAGGAAACACAACTAGCCATGCAAAATGGAGGTGAGAAATGACTAATATTTTTCAAAAAGTATCTACCTACCAAGGGTGGGGATGTCTGGCCCATGAACTCATCTGGTCTGGCTCTGCCAAGGCCTTAGGGGTAAGCTAATTAAACGTTTGACCAAAGATAGTGGGCTGATTTTTAAGTTGATAATGTTGTATGGCCTTGGATAATGTTATAAATATCCAAATGATCCTTGGCAGAGAAAAGGTTCTCCACCCCTGACTCAGACATTTACACTACAAGGGCTGAATATCTAACTTTGAAGGATAGGCAGGTGGCAATGCGTTGGCCAATGAAATATAAGAAAGGTGTCCAGTGGGATTTGTGAGAAGGCATCTCACAAGGTTGCTGACTCAGCTAGAGGGACGTTTTTTCCTTCTCTTCCTCCACCTGGGCTTTGTGGACAAGAAGGCAGAAACTCGGGCAGCCATTGTGCCCCACTGAGGCACCTTCAGCACAGAAGCCACGGAGCAGGAGGTGGAACAGAAAGAGAGGCGTCTGTCTCTAATGACCCAGATTCTCCTCCTCCCTCCAAACTTCTACTATGTCAGAGAGAAAGTCATCTTGTTAAACTGTTTCTCAAGGTTTTTACTATATGTGGTGACCTCTTCACACGATCCATTATTTACATGATGATGCAGGTAAAACATTAAATAATAAGACTAGTATTTAGAGACTAATTCAAAAACTTCACCTGGCAGCAGAGTATTGATTGTCAAAAACAAATGGGCAGGCCCTGACTGGTATGGCTCAGTGGATAAAGCGTCAGCCTGTGGACTGAAAAATCCCAGTTTCGATTCCATTCAAGGGCATGTACCTCAGTTGTGGGCACATCCCCAGTGGGAGGTGTGCGGGAGGCGGCTGATTGATGTTTCTCTCTCATTGATGTTTCTAACTCTAGTCCTCTCCCTTCTTCTCTTGTAAAAAATCAATGAGAAAAAAAAAATATATATATATATATATAAACAGCAAATGGGAGGACCTAAAGGGCATGGAAATTCTGCCTTTGGCCAAGGTGGCATAGAGTGGTCCTTTTTTAAAAGTAGAGTTTAAATTTAACTGAGAATAGGGACATATAAGGGAGAGGGATGAGAGGAATAACGGTATGAACAGGGCAAAGGAAAGGGCAGGCCTGTGTTTGTGAAATGATAAGCAAACCCTCTTGGTTTGAGAGGAGTTTTTGAGTTGGAAAGATGTGGGTGATAAGGCCCATAAAATTCCCTGGCAATCTCTTAAGATAGCGCCACAGTCTCTTCTTAACTTGTGCTAGATGGGACACGTATCTTTTCTTCGCTTTTGTCTCATCATATTGGAATGCTGTGTTCTCTTCCTGACTTATTCACAAGGTAGTCCTCATGCCTAGCCCCATTCCTGAATGGCCCTTGCCCAGATGGCACCTAAAATGTGGCCCCCAGAATGGCACTTTGGGAAGGGACCTCTTGGTGTGGAACAAGAACAGACCGGCTTTTCTGTTAAGCTGCCAGTCGCCTTCCTGACAACATCCACTGTTTGTTTAGACTTTTTAGCTAAACACAAGGTCACACCCGAGACTGAGAATGGAGAAGATCCCCACGTCACTGAAGAAATGAGGTACAGACAGTGGCCCTGCACAGACTATGGCTCACAAGCATCCCAGGAAGGCTCTGGACCTGTTTTGTCCACGTGCTTAACCCGCTCTGCTCCATAACTGTAAACGGGGCGCAGGCTGTGCGCTGGTCTGAGGCCCGCCCAGGACAGATTCACTCTCAGACGACTTCACATTCCCACAGGAGTTGCTGATGGAAAACTGGCCCTCTTACACTTCTCACCCTCTGGAGCTGAGCTAGCAAAAGGCAAAAGTTGGGTGGGGCTTCTTTAATACTAGTCTCAGCAGCTTTTACAAAACAACAATCGGAACATGTGCCTCAGTGAATCACCTTTTGTTAGCCTGTGGAGACGCAGGCAGAGGCGAGCAGCGGGGATTGTGTCTGCAGCTGGCCTCTCCACGGCTTTCTGCTTCTCCCCTTCCTGGCTGCTGCTCCCTGGTTGGATGGCTGGGCCTTAAGGCGCCTCATGGCCAGGGCCCTTCAGTCCTGAAGCTAATTTAAATCCTTCCCAGGCTCCCTGTGACAGGACCCACAGACTTGGAAAGCAGACACTTCCAACAAATACCATTCCTTCTCTGCTCTGCTCTTTCCCTCGCACGTTAACTTACTTCCAGCGTGCATAACAACACAAACCAATGAAAATACGGATGAGCGTGCCCAGTGCCATGGATTGAAGGCATTTTGGGTTTTCTGAGCCAGGAAGGCAGCAGCCAGGAAAATTTTTTTAAAAAACAGCAAACTCATTCTTGCCTCCCAGGGCATGGATGTGTGAGGCAAACTTGGATTTCTGGAAATGACACAGCAGTCTATTGGTCACAGACGTGGGAGTCACTCCAAGACTGAGCCGAGATAGGCAGGAGTTCCCTGGAAAACACAGAAGCAGCCTGGCCACGATCCAGACACTAGAGGGACCAGACAAAAGGTTTCCCAGGGAAGAGGAGGCAGTAATCAAACCTCTGACAGCACCCAGCCCTGAAGAAAAATGACTGTGCAGAATTCCCATTAAGGATATTTGAAACCACAGTTCTTATCTCTCCCCACCTTCCCCTTTTCTCAGCCAGGACCCGCGGCCCATCTCTTCCCTCCAGTTTATTCTGGATGGAGGCGAACTGTGTCCACGCAGGTCAAATCTGGTCCGAGAGCAGGAGTTAGGTTACTGCTCCCAGCTGATGAGAAAACAGCAGCTTCAAAGGCTGGGTTTGCCAGTTTTCCCAAAGAGATCCACGCCCAGCAATAATAATCCTTAAATTCACCCTACTGCGGGGAGCACCTGCAAAAATGAAATGATTAAAACAAAAAAGGCACAATATAAAATCCGAATAAAGGAGATCATTAGCAGCCTGGAGGAATGCCTTACAACATTTTGAAAAAAAGCTTGACTTCAAGGAAATACTTGGATTTTTTTTTCATGAATTCATAGTCATAAAAGCCTTATCTTTACAGATTTTTCTTTTCACAGCCACGCAAGGGCTGCTTTTTCAAACACTAATTTCCTGTTACTAGTTCTGTTTCTGGTGGGGTTGATTCAAGGGAAGAAGACTATAATCTTCTGGTTGTTGTATGATTGCCAGATAAGGTGCCTAAACATCAAAATGAAAAATTTGTCTGGATTTATTACATAGGCACAGAACTTACATTTTTAAAATGTAATGGTGATAAAAGCAGAAATCTATTAGTTATTTTCATTAAACATTTATCCAAAACTATTTCAAGAAGTAACGATAGGTGTATAGGAACATAGAAGAACACAACATTAAAAGTATTTTTTTCAAAAGGTACTAAAGTGTCTACACCAAAAGGAAGCATTATAGAATGTTACATTATAAATAGGGTAGGTTAAAATTTCCAACCCCCTGCTCTGAATCATTGAATTGATGACCTACAGCAACTCTTTCTCCCTCAATGGAGAACACAAACATAGATTCTTTAGAATGCTTTCATGGATGGACTTTGTAACATTAGATGAACTAAATTATGCTATCATAACAAACAATCCCCAAATCTTAGTGACTTAGAACACAGAGATGATTTTTCGCTCATGCTACATGTCCATTAAGAATCAACAGGGCTGCTTTGTTGATTATAGTCCGTCTTAAACCCATGCTAGTTCCAGTCAGGGGCCGGGAGGAGAGGGGGAGGGAGTTGTGCATTGGCTCCTAATCTTACAAACAGAAGTGACACAAAGCAGTTTCAGTCACATTTCATAGGCTAGCGCACCTGGCCAAGCCTAACTTCACAGTGGGTAGGGAAGTGCTGGTGAACATAGGCTGCAGCCCAGAATAAGAAATATTTCATGGAATTGACAGAATTGATGTCTGATTTAATGACCATCACTGGTTAGCATTCATCCTTTTTTTATCCAATGTTTTTATTTCCTCCTGCCGTGTATGCTCTCTGGTGTTGGTCTGTTTGCAGACACTGGTATGCATCTTTGTGAGTGCTTTCTTCTTCCTTCTGGAATCCCAGGCATCCTGCTATCTGCGAGTATCTCCTGGACTACTAACAAGGAATTTACAATGGACTTCAAGGCACCATGCCCAAAGGCAGATACAAATTTTAAATTTCCAGGAAACTTTGTCCTGGGAGAAAGCCTCTCCCCAAAGTTAAATAATCCCTGTCTTTCTCAAGCTTCAAAGCCAGAGTGATGTTTAGTCAAAGAGGCAAAGATACTTTGTACTCAATTTACATAGTATATTTAACTCTCCAAATGGCTGCAGACTAAGGCAAGATTTTAGGAATTGTGAGGCTGAACTACAGCAAATAGAAATAGGGTTGATAGGGAAGACCAGGGAGAATAAAGTTAATTTAGAAATGTTAACAATGGGTTTCAAATATAGCACCAGAATGAACATAGAGTAAAATTTCAAAAAACGTTAATAGTTATATGTACCATAAATGAAAGTAACCCAAAGGTTCTATAAACAAACATATACATTTAATTCATTTTACAAGAGGAAAATTCCATCCCCTTAAAGTATGGACTAATTTCTTGAAACAAGTTAAAATTACTATCTGCTGCAATAATGGCTTAATTGCACAAGAATTCTGCTTAGTTCGTTGGAAGTCCCCTTAAAAAAGTGAGTTTGAGAACCGGGGAATTCCGCCATTGGTCAGAGGAAATCTTTAATTATTTTTGGGGGTGGGCTCAGTTTAGGGTGGCTAATGGTCAGGAGGATTCTTGTGTTTTCTAAGACCCCTTTGAAAAAAGGCTTTGAAAGTGCAATCTGGTTGGTGCTTACGGGATTAGAACCAGAGCAGCGTGAGTTTCATGTGATTGGGAGACCTGGGAAAGAGCTGATTCCCGGAGGATGCTCAGACAAGACCAACCCTAGCCCCTCGGCTGGTTTGGTGTTACAGTCTTTAGAACTATATAAATACCTGAGGTAGGAGGTTTGGGCCAATATAATCAAATAGATGTAAAGGTAGTTTGTAAACAGAATTACAAGCCACCTTTAAAACTAGAACATGTTTCTTTTGAGCTAATGAAAGGTAAAATATATCCTTGGTATTAGAGTGAGAAAAAATATTTTAAGTTTCTTTTTTATTAACTTATACACTAAAGTATGAAGGTCCTAAGTACACACCTCAGGGAATTTTTATATATGTAGAAGCCCATGAAACTAATCCCGATCAAGGCAGGGAAAATTTTTGGTCCCTCTGGGAATACACACAAGTAAGCAGGCAATTATGCTCCAGTGTGATACATGCCACAGAATGAGGAAGTGCTGGAAGAAAAATGCTGAATGTGAACTTGAGGATCAGATGGGCTCCGGGCGGGAACAAGTGACATCTACGTGAGACTGGAAGGGTGAGTAAGGGCAAACCAGACAGAGATGAGGAAATACAGCAGCAAAGGGAACAGCAGGGACAAATGCTCAGAGGCAGAAAATAGTTTTGACTATTTGGGGAACTGAAAAGTAAACAGAACCCAAACATTTCTTATCACTACACAAGTGAACTGGGGTCAGACTCTATGGGACTTTTGCAGATAATGTTTCAGAGTTTGTACTTGGCTTCAAGGGTAATGAAAACCATGGAAGCTTATTCAGCAAGGGGCTGCCATCATCAGATTGGCATTTGTTTTAAAGTACCACGTATACAAAGAAATAACAGTATGGAAAGAGAAAGGGTTTGAAAAACAACTTTGTTTTGATGCTTTTGTGAAGGGTGAAAAGCTTCCCACCGGACACGATTTCTATGACACCTTTTTATTTGAGCACAATAGGCAAGAACGTGTGCAACGAAATATACCCCAGGAAACAGGCTGTGACTGTACAACATAAGGTAACATATGGATGGTGTGCTACTTGGTTCTATCTCAGTAGAAAGCCACTGGTAATAGGAACAAATTACACAGTGTGCCCAGTGTTCACAGCTGCAAATGCAGGGTTCCTGTCAGTGTCCCTATGCAAGACTTCTCCACCACACCTGGAATTCTCCATCTTATAAGTTCAACTTCATTAAAACATTTTTTTATGTCTATATTTCTGTGAGGACCATGGTCAGCCTGAAATTTTCAGGAGAAAAGTCTTAGATTCATCTTCCCTGACCTCTGATTTCTAAATCCCTTTCTTTGAATCCCATATTTAGATTGAGGTTCTGGATAATTCTCTCAAACACCTACCCCCTGTTCATTTGGTGCTGATTAAATTAATTAGACAGTCACCAAAGTCCCACACTGATCTGTCATGTAGACACAATTTAAAGAGTTGAATGCTTTGTTCTCTTGGTTATGATAAATTGGAATGCAATGCTTTCATTGAATCACCTTTATTTTTCTCTTCCTTACTTAAATGGAATCCATTATTGAGCCTTTTTACTTTTTGCCTCGTACTAAAACCTGCATACCATGTCTCTATAGAAATATTGTTATTCAATTTTTTGTCATGATTGAAACATTTGTATAATATACAGTTTTATTTATTATGATGCTGACAAATTTTGAAGCAGTTGGTAGGCAGATAGCATTAGAAAGATCCTTGCTATGGGAGCAAATCCCATTATGATTTCATCCTAGTAATTTTTTACAGACATCAGTGATGTATATGCCTCTCTCCCTAACTGGATCATAAACTCTCAGAGGCTGAATTGTGTCTCTCCCCTCCCCTCCCCCATCTGAATTCATATATTAAGTCCTAACTCACACACAGCACTTCAGAATGTGTCCTTGTTTGGAAATAGGGTCACTGCAGATGCAGTTAAGATTAGGTCATACTAGATTAGGGAAAGCCCCTAATCTAATATAACAGGTGTGCTTAAAAAAGGAAGAACTTTGAACATAGACATGCATTCAGAGAAGACACTGTGTGAATTTTGTGGAAATTCCCAAATCAAGGAATTTCCAGAAGCTGCTAAGAGGCCTGGAACAGGTCTTCCCAGCTCCATTAAATGGACCATGTTCGTGCTGACACCTTGCTTTTCAGATGGTCTCTAACCTCAGATAATAAATTTCTATTTCTCTAAGCTATCCAGTTTGTGTTACCTTGTGATTGCAGCCCTAGAAAACAAATACAGCAAGGATTATGGCTTGCTCATTTGTGTATGCCCCACAGAGACTTATGAATGTTGGCCAAATGAAGTTGCAATCATATACCCCAGCAGATCGGAAGTTTGAACCAGAAAGATACCTGGATACGGGATCTTGCAAAATTTTCTCTTGGTGTTAAGACATGCACTTGGGAATGTGCTGATACAATACCAGTTGTTTGTGCCTGGAGAGAAGACAGACATGTTTTCAGAGCATCCACCCATTTCCTCCCCCACCTCTGCTCTGATCTTCCCTGAGTCAGTTTACTTCTTTAGTGAGTGGGGATTCCTTATCCAATTCTTTAAATACCAACATACTTTGACAACTTCCAAATATATACACTCAACCAGGTCTTCTCTTATGAATCTGAGACTAGTTAATTTCTGGCCTCTCACAGACATATATTTTTAAAATATGTTTTTATTGGTTTAAGAGAAGAAAGGAGAGGGAGAGATAGATAGAAACAGTGATGAGAATTATTGATCTCCTGCCTCCTCCCTGGCTCTCCCTCCCCCCCCTCCTTACACTGTGGATCAAATCTGCAACCTAGGCAGATTTGTGCTCTGATAAGCAATTGAACTCTGACCTCCTGGCTCATACGCTGATCAACCACTGAGCCGCACCAGTTGGGCTAACCAACTGGGATGTCCAGTGGGTGGCTCAAATTTAAAACTGTTTTCTCCCCCTAAGTATGTTCCTCTTTTATCTTTCCAATCGCAGAAAATAGCATCCCCATCTTTTCAGTTGCTCTAGTCAGTCCTGGCAGTTGCCCTTGACACCTAATGCCTTTCTTTCACATCACACATCCAGTCTCTCAAGGTGGCTCAACTTTCACAATTTACCCAGAAATGCACTGTTCATTTTGTTTTCTTTTTACCCATTTCACCACTACTGCCTTGGTCCCACCACCATCATTCTTTACCTGTATTATTAGGGTAGCTCCTAACTTGCTTCAGTATTTGAACCTTTACAGTCTATTGATGACACAACAGTCAGGCTAATCCTGTTGAAACCAGTCAAACTATGTCACTCCTCAGCTAAAATTTCCTCAAAAGCTTCCTATCACACACTTAGAAGCTGAACCTTCCCATAAGATCCTCTGAGACCTGGATTTGTTTGAACTTCTCAGCTCATCTATCAACTTTCTTCACTCTGCTTCAGCCACATTGACTATTACCTTGAACATGATAAGCACACTTACTTTTCATATCCAGTGAGAGTACTATTTAATGAAATCTTAGTTTTACCTGTGATGTGTATGTTTATGTGTATCAGAGTCTATATAATATTTATTTCTTACTTTGGGTCATAGTTTAAAAAATTTTTTGAAAAATACTTGCTTAGACATTCACCTGAGTCAGATTGTGCCCTTTCTGATGATGAGTTGAAAGCTCCATAAATTTATATTTTAATATTCTCTGCAGAAATATTCCCTATTTACTATTTGTAATATTATTGCAAAATACAGTCTAAGTGCTTAAACTTCTGAGACATGAAGTTGTAATTGAATAGGCTGCTTAGATTAATGGGCACAGCAGTTTTCCCTTTGGGGTCTTTATTTATTGGGTAAAAGGACATTATAGAGAATTTCCCCAACACGATATCGCAATTTAATTTAGCACATTCCATCACTGAGAAAATAGGCATGTACTGACATTAATGCATGATCCTTTGGAGAATCAGTAGCTCATATTAATTGGACACATAAAGGAGAGAATAACTTTCCTACTTAGAGAAAACACACAAGAACTCAAGAAGTGCTTACAACTTCTTATTTTCTCCAGTGCCCTGCAATAAGCAACCTTATTTCCTGTGTAACTTTATTTAATTCCTCCAGAAGTTACTTGTGATTTTCATGATGATATCTTTAGAGATTGTACAATATATATTACACAGCAAACTTCTATAAAAAATAGTGGAAAGGATTGTAAAGATTTGAATGTTAGAAAAGGGCTCAGCCTAGATGTTGGATGTGGGCTGAGTAGCACAAGATGAGAAAGCTGCAAGAGATCTGAATGAGAACAGAGATCAGAAGATGAAGTAGGAAAATGGTGATAAGTATTCTGAAGGATGATTTTTGTACCAACTTGGAATTCAGTTGATATAACTAATGTGAGAACCTTCAGTAATTATTATCATTACTATACTCATGTAGGAAATTATACTTTATTTGGCATTTTATTCTTCATATTACTGATCTGAAGTTTCATGACAACCCACCAAGAAAATAAAATATGAAAATAATAAATCAGTCATCGGTACTTAAAAGCCTAACATTTCCCAACAGAAGGTGACTCAGTGACACAGAATTGGCAGTTGTTTGTTATTAGATCATTAGTTTTTATTGGCTTTCTTTTAATTTTAAGAAGACATCTACAGAACCCTCCTTTCTCCCCTTGTCTGTTTGTATTCATTTAGAGACCTGGTTGAAGTCATGAATTGAAAAAAAATGCAGTTTTTCCAACATCCCTGAGTAGTTTAACTACCTTTTTCCATTGGGTTCAGAAACATCCCTCAATAGTTTAAGTACCCTTTTCCATTGGGTTTTAAATGATGCTAACTTTTATTGAAAACTAGAGGCCCTGTGCACAAAATTTGTGCACTCAGGAGGGTTCCTCAACCCAGTTTTCTCCCTCTCACAGTCTGGGAGCCCTCGAGGGATATCTGACATCTTTAGTGTTACCACGAAGGCAGGAGAGACTCCCGCCACTGCTGCTGCACTTGCCAGCCAGCTGTGAACCTGGCTTCTAGCTGAGTAGCACTCTCCCTGTGGTAGTACCCTGACCACTAGGCGGAAGCTCCTGCATTGAGCATCTTCCCCCTGGTGATTAGTACATATCACAGCAACCAGACATTCCACTGTTCAGTCTATTTGCATATTAGCCTTTTATTATATAGGACCAGAAGTCCAGTGCATGAAATTAGTGCACAGAAGGGTGTGTCCCTCAACCCAGCCTGCACCCTCTCCAATATGGGACCCCTCGAGGGATGTCCGACTGCCCATTTAGGCCTGATCCAGTCAGACATCCCTTGAGGGGTCCCAGATTGGAGAGGGTGCAGACTAGGCTGAGGGACACCCCCCCCATGCATGAATTTTGTGCACCGGGCCTCTAGTTTAGATAATATTAAGCAATACCTTCAAGGTTGAATAAGTAGTAAAACTCCCAGTCTCCTAAACCAGCTTTGATTCCAACATTCTTTTTTACAAAGACATATTTCAGTATCCTGTTAAAAAGAGCTTTTTAGATTGTATGGATTAGTTTGGGATCACTTAAAACTGAAACTCACCAGATGTGCTCTCTGTTAGCAAAACAAAAGCTTCTTATTGGTCACTTTACAGAAGTGCCACTGCATCCTTTTCAAGTGAGTTGCCTAGAAAGGCTGTCCATCTTCTGGAATAGAATGTGAGCTTTCTGTGCATCTAGTAGTACTGAAGAGTTTATGGTATGAAATTTTATACATCATGGTCCAAGCTCACAGACTTTATGTTGTGATAACTTGGGAATATTAAAAGGTATTCACAGAAGACCTCAATAAATGCAACAATTATTATTGAATGCCTCTATTTTTCTGCTCACTATATGAATTACATATGTAAGTATGGATATATGTATATATTTGTAAGTATACACTCACAGAACTACACAAAATTATTTTTGTTTTGAACCATAAATGTGTGTGCTATCTTTAAAAGTGATATATTCATTCATTTTAAAATATTAAAAAAAATGAGATTTGATTCCAAATTACCTAATTTTCTTTATGATCAAAGACTTATTTCTGTTATCTTAAGACAGGCAAGTACCTGGAGAGTCTAATATCATGCCAAACACTTTATTCATATTAACTTATTGAATCTTCTCAATAATCTTATGTTGTGACAAAAATGTCTGTTTCATAGGAAAAAAAAACAACAAAAAAAACCCAACTAGGAATTCTTGGTTCAGGGATGAGAATTCAAGTCTCTTTGCACCTCACCCAACAACTTTCCCAAGAGTTTTCAAAAAATATTTTCTTTTTTAAGAGGGATCATTAGACTGAGGGTGCATATTTACACTCCCATATTTCAAAGCATTAACTCCTCTCCGGTTCCTGCCTTGTAGATTATAAATAGTTCTGTAGAGGCTGTTTTCAGATTGAAAGAGGAAATCATTTAGGCCTTCTATTTAACCTTTCACTCATCCTTTGAGAGTAATTGCCTAGGACATGCCAACTTTCCTCCTTTCATGAACCAAAAGATGCAAAATTGTCTCTTACTCAATACTTTTTTAATGCTAGTAGAAGGAGGGAGCGTGGTGACAGACACTCCCTTTTCCACCAGATAATTTGAAGACCATGCAGCAGTATTGATTGCTCCATCAGAAACAAACATATTTTATTATGTTTTCATGATGACAACACTGAAAATAGGTAGTTTCTTCTTTCCTGATGTTAATCTTTAACTAATATTTTGTGTACTGAGTTTCGGAGAGAACATTTTAGATTGCATAGAAAAAGAAAAAGGTTAAAAGAATATTTTACAGTTTATTAATATATAAAGTCTGATATCTCAAGTTTTAAAAAACAATAAAAGCCATATATTTACTGAATTGCCAGAAATGTGTGTGTGTTTGTGTGTGTGTGCGCACGCGTGCCACCACTTGTACTAGGATCAGAGATTATTATTTTTTATTTAAAATTAAGACAGCCTAGGAACCAGAGGAAAAAAATGGATGTGCTCCTTTTTATACTGTACTCACAAACAGAATATATGAGACTAGTCATATCAAAATGTAAATGTAAGCACTACTACTAGATATGGCATTGCTGGTCTAGACCAATTGAGACATAGTTCAAAAACAGAAATTCTACTGCAACAGTTTGCTCTCATCAGCAACCCATTTCAGGAAGAAGCAGGTATTTGGCTCACTCTACTACTACCATATTTCCATGTATAGGCTTTCTATTCACCTTTGAAAGGGGAATGGGGTGGAGAACCTGACAGCATAAATCAGGAGTGAAACCAGTGGTTCTAGACTGACAAACCAGCCTTCAGTAAATAGTTACCAGAAGGCATCTTACAAATGAAAGGGGGGAAGAAGGACAAGTTTCATTAATGTGAACTTATATCCAGGTGCTCAATTGTTTATATAATGGAATGGGCATCTTTTGCAGATATAATGCAAAACCAAAGACTAGATGTTTTACTAAGTTTGAAAAATGGATTGTAGAAGGATGAATATTTGATATCATGTGGAGAAAAGCCATATATGATATTGGCTGTGACTGGATGAGTATTGAATAACTCTTTTAAGCTTTGGATTTCCTGGAAGTTTAATAAACATGCATCCCCACTTAAATCAATAAAGTACTAGACAGAACAAAGGCAAGAACAATGTTCTGAGGCACTTCATTAGAGTTCTCTTTCTGTCTGACATGGATCCACAGTTCCTCACTTTGTGGAATGCAAATGCAAATTAACCTCAAATATACCTGGAGAATGGCAATAAAGTTGACTTGCTACTAGGCACCTGAGTGTTGAACTAGAGTTTCTTGAGTCTTCCATGTTCTTAAATAGAGATTTGACTCAATTGTCCATTGAGTTTCAACCAGAGTGCTAAGACAATTCAATGGGAAAAGAATAGTCTTTTCAGCAAAGAGTGCTAGAACTAGATATCTATACTAATAAAAGGGTAACATGCAAATCGGTCAGGTTACCTTCACAGTAATGACCGAACAGCAGCCTGCATGGGACAACAAGGCTGGCTGGGGTGTTAGTGAGGGATGACCAAACGACTGAACAAGCAGGCTGCATGGGGCAACCAGGCTGGTGGTGGTGGGGGGAGTGGGCAGTGAGGAGTGACTAGGCTGTCAGCGGCGGGGACAGTTGGGGGCAATCAGCCAGCAGTAGGAGGGAAGTTAGGGGTGACCAGGCTGACAGAAGGGGCCAGTTGAGGGCAACCAGGCCAGCAGGGGTGGGGGGACAGTAAGAGGTCACCAGACCAGTGGGGATGGGGGGGCAGTTAAGGGCAACCAGGCTGGTCTGAGGGTGCAGTTGGGGGCAATCAGGCCAGCAGGGGCTTAGTTGGGGTGATTAGGCTGGCGGGGGGGGGGGGCAGTAAGGGGCAACTAAGCCAGCAGGATGGAGGCAGTTAGGGGCGACCAGGCTGGCAGGGGGTGGCAGTTAGGGGAGATTAGGCAGGCAGGCAGGTGAGCAGTTAGAAGCCAGCAGTCCAGGGTTGTGAGAGGGATGTCCAACTGCTGGTTTATGCCCAAACGGGTCTAAACTGGCAGTTAGACATCCACTGAGGGGTCCCAGATTGGAGAGGGTGCAGGCTGGGCTGAGGGAACCCCCCCTCCAAGCACAAAATTTGTGCACCAGGCCTCTAGTCCACATATAAAAAAATAAACTACACACCACAGAAAAAAAAATTGTACAGGATAGACTAGAGACATAACTCTAAGAGCTAAATCTACAAGACTCAGAGGAAAACATAGGCTTAAATCTTTTTGTGGCCTTGGATTGTTAAAAATGACACAAAAAGCAAAACCAACAAAAGAAAAATATCTTTTAAAAATTGACTTCATCAAAATTAAAACTTTTGTTCTGCGCACAGGACACCAACAAGGAAAAACAGTCTGCGGGATAGGAGAAATTAGTTTGCAAATCATATTGCAGAAAGGAGCACAGTACTGATACATGGTACTACTTGAATGAACTTTGAAAATATTCTAAGTGAAAGAAACCAGTCCCCAAAGACCACACACTGTGTATGAGTCCATTTATAGGAAATGTCCAGAATAGCCAAATCTATAGAGGCAGAAGGATTAGTGGTTTCCTGTGTCCATGGGAAGGGGAGAATGGGAAATGACTACTAATGAATATAGGGTTTCTTTTAGGGGTGATAAAAATATTCTAAAATTAAAGGTGGTGATAGTCACACAACTCCATGAATATATTAAAAACCATTGAATTGCACACTTTCAGAGGGTGAATTGTATGTTATGTGAATTTTATCTCAATATACAAATACAGTTAGATCTTAGAGTTTGGGTAGCATTTTGTCAATGAAGAAAAAAAAGATGATGATTGGGTGACTTAGTCATTTAGCCCCCGAGAGTCCCAATTTTCGAAGAAGGAGTCAAAAGAGTTGGAGTTTAGAAGCCATTGGTTAGCATTTTGAAAATAATTCCAGAGGGTTTACAGACATGTAGGAAAGGATGTGGTGAGCATGAAGAGCCAAGGTAAGGTCTGTGTTATATCAACACCATTTCCCTTTTTATAGATTGAGTAAACCGGGGAGTTCTGTAGACATAATGTACCCTCATTTCAAACAACAGGATTATAGTATACTAAAAGCATTTTAAAGGTGAAATGTTCCCACCTGAAGGACATCTCATGGTAGGTAATACTTTCATGAGAACTGATAAAGAGCCACGGATCCTGCTTTGTCAGACAAAAATATTTATGACTTCTCTAATTAACTGGAACATGTGTGGCCTACAAAAAGCTGGTGTGAGACTTGGATCAATGAAGGTGACTTGAATGTTTAACAGATGTCACATTTAGCTTCTGGAGTCATTTAATAGGTTATATCGGTAGTAATGAACATTAAAACAAATATAAATTTGCCTATAACAAGGCCATAGAATGCTGACTTACCACAACTGTAGTCCTAGAAATCAGCTTCCAGAGACAGAGTGTCAGAGGAAGAGGGTTTTATTCTGGATACCTTTCTCATCTCTCTCTTTCATCTGTGATATTGCTGTATGAAGGAGCTTGAACAAAAAGAGAAAAATAACCCCAGATACAGACAATCACAGCTCTGAGCCTTAAGGAATAAGTGAGTCTAGAGTGAGGTAGTAGAGCTGGTTTGCCCTAGGTTACAAGAACCAGTTGTACTCATCTTTTCCCAGCTCTGGGGTTAGTGAAGTCATTTTGGTAGCCTGAAATCATCCATGGTGGGAGGATTTACACCACAAAAATTGGTAAATGCTACAAATCTGGCCTTTATTTCCCCTGGAGAGCCAGTTGTTAAACATTTACCAGCACGCCCTGGCAAATCTCTCAGTGTTGTCCAACTAAAGCAGTGCGGGGCAAGAGGACATACCCTGTCTTAATGTCAACAGCCTGCCAGTCATGGCACACAGACACCAGGATGAGAGCTGGAGTAATGCACATTACGTGAAGCAACACCCACATCCATGGTGAAGACTCAAGGTTAAAAAAAAAAAAGTAGCAGTGCTTAATTAAATAACAGCATCTACTTTGTAGGCAAGCTATATATTTTGGTTAAATGGCTTATTTTTTAAAAAATATATTTTATTGATATTTTACAGAGAGGAAGGGAGAGAGATAGAAAGTTAGAAACAACGATGAGAGAGAGACATCGATCACCTGCCTCCTGCACACCCCACAGTGGAGATGTGCCCACAAGCAAGGTACATGCCCCCGACCAGAATCGAACCTGGGTCCTTTCAGTCCACAGGCTGACGCTCTATCCACTGAGCCAAACCGGTCTCAGCTAAATGGCTTATTTTTTATATATAATTACAGTAGCCATTGCATTTTTTAAATGTCTAAATTCTTTGATTCTTTAGGAGCAAACTTTGCATAGTAATAACACTCAAGAATTCATTTGCCTGTTTTCTTTGGGCATTTTTTTCTTTTTTCCCCTCTGGCTCAGACGGTGACAGGCATCTAGTGATTATCTAGCTAATAAGAGAACTTTCCTATGAACCGTGAGTATATAAGTGAAACAACATTTGGGTTAATAGGAATGAGTAGAATAAAAATGTAAATTAAATATATTCACAATAGATTCTTGGGAAGACTGAAAATGAAATTAGGTGGGCATATGCTTGTGCCTATGTACATTGTGGCCAAGAATTCCAATGGAAAAATCATCAGTGGAAATGGATTTTGTTCCCCAAAATGCAAAGTCAGGAACAGCATGGTCTGCTCTCTGTGGACCAGCATCCAGAAGCTTCTCATGGAAAGGCAGCATCTGTTTCAAGAAGTCCTTTGAAGGAAAAGTATATAAACATGTGGGAATGGCGTGGTGTGTGCACTCCTTGCTTAAAGAGTTGCCAGAGGAAGGAGGAAATTAAGGCCCCAAGACAGAGGCCATTCAGTTATCTTGGCTGAGACAGCAGCGCCAATTCCAGACTCTCTGATGTTTGACACATCAAGAGGACGGAGGGAAATAAGGTATGACAGAAATTAATCTCGCCAGTTTCTGGCACGATATTAATGGTTGTTTAGGAATACTGTGCATATAAAAAATTAAAATTTGGGGGAAGTTGGAGGAAGGAATTTGACAGTTCAGTTGGATCTTCCATAGAAAAACCTGTCCTCATAGCTAGTCAATAAGAAAATTAATCAGGTCCAATATTGCATTACACTTCTATGCTAGGGTTTCCCACTCTGGGTGGGGTCTTTGGATAGAATTCAAAATCTATGAACTGGCTTAGGAAAAAAAAAAAGACATTTTTATTTTCACTAACCTCAAGCTGAAACTTACCATTTCCTTCAATTATGAATGTAAGCAACAAACCACAGTGACTTTTACTATGATTCATCAGTAATGGAAATCACAGATACTTTTCTATTACATTGCAGCAGCTGTAGGTATATTCACATACCACTTACTGTCATCACCACTTTGAAATTACAATAGTTCTTAAACTTGCCACTGTGTCTTGTTATATAAGTATGAATAAAAAAAAAAAACACCTATATTACTATATCCAAAATTTGGTGTTTTAATATTTTGAAAACTATATTTCAATAAAATTGGCGTCCTTTGCAATTCTATGTAATCCTGTATGTTTGATTTTAAGCATTTTAAAACATAATCCAAAGAAGGGCTCTGTAGTCTTCATTAGATGGCCTAATGTGTCCATGGCTCAGAAGACGGTGAGAACCACTGTAGGCAGAACTGAAGTGTCTTAGGGAAATAGGTCTTTCCCAAAGACTGTCCACATATATTAAAAGGGGAAACTAAACCCAGGTTCAGTTATAACATCACTTAAAGTTTGAAGACAAAGGTGATTTATATAATAATTCCTGCTTAGAAAGAGAAAAAAAGTTAAATAAAATAAAAACAACCCAAGAAATAGGGGAAAGAAAGAATAGTACAAAGACCATTTACAAGTGAGGAACTTTTCCTTTCAGGTCTGATCAGCTAGTCCCGGTTTATGAAGTACGTGTCTGAGATAGAACCTGGGGCAATGAATCATCCAAAGGCCAAAGCTGTGAGCAGAAGGCCTGCCAGCTCTGGGCCCTGTCAACTCTGACAGTACTGTACTTTCCTGTTTGATCCTGGACAAGTGACACAACCTCTGGTGATTCAGCTTTTCCGTTTTCTTGGCCCCACTTTCCATTCAGCTGTGCAGAAGGCCCAAGATAAATAGCTTGCTGAAAGAGAGACAGTGTGGATGATTTTTTTTTTTTTAAAGAAAAGACAATGCCAAGGATCTGCGTCCAGGCCTTCGTTGATGGCTCCATTCCTAGCTTCAGTCCCCACCCTGTGTCCTACATTCAGTGTTGGTTTCATTCTTAGTTGGGCTTTCCATTTGCTGTCTGCCTAGTGTCTACAGCGGTCTGAGGACCTTGCTCCACTTGTCCAGTTTTCCTCATGGAGACTTCCTTTCCTCCGGCCATTAGACCATCCACTGACACTGGTATGCGGCTCTGTGTTTCTCAGCTTGAAAAATACGAGAAAAAACAATTCTGACTTCCCAAGAAATGAATCCCTATTACGAGGACAAAACGTTTTGACTTTCTAACCAATAAAAACGTTATCTGATTGCAGAATTAGAAACACCGTGATGTGAAGAATACACATGAGGATTCCCCTAGGTCCGTGGTCGGCAAACTGTGGCTTGCGAGCCACATGCTGCTCTTTGGCCCCTTGAGTGTGACTCTTGCACAAAATACCATGACCCAGGTGAGTCTATTTTGAAGAAGTGGTGTTAGAAGAAGTTTAAGCTTAAAAAATTTGGCTCTCAAGAGAAATTTGAATCGTTGTACTGTTGATATTTGGCTCTGTTGACTAGTAAGTTTGCCGACCACTACCTTAAGTCTGTGGACCTCTGAGAAACACCAGTGCACAACTTGATAACAGCTTTCAATGTTAATTTTTCAATAGGTATTAAAATTTTGATAGAGATCAAAGTTTTAAGTAAACAGGATAAAGCTTCGGTGATGGGATTTGGGGCATCTGAACTGGCAGGAAGCCTGGCTAGTATAGCTCCATGGTTGAGTGCTGACCCAGGGCCAGGAGGCCATGGTTCAAGTCCCAGTCAAGGCAAATGCCCAAGTTTAGGGCTTAAAACGCAGTAGGGGGTGTGCAGGAGGCAGCCAATCAAGGATTCTCATCATTGATGTTTCTAGTTTCTATCTCTCTCTCCCTCTCCCTTCCTTTCTGAAATCAATTATATATATATATATATATATATATATATATATATATTTTTTTTTTTTTTAAAGAAAAAACAGTGGTAGGAAAAAA
The DNA here is from genome assembly GCA_004026805.1 of Lasiurus borealis. Classification (NCBI taxonomy): domain Eukaryota; kingdom Metazoa; phylum Chordata; class Mammalia; order Chiroptera; family Vespertilionidae; genus Lasiurus; species Lasiurus borealis. The sequence goes on along the minus strand of PVJN01026856.1, from coordinate 1,543 downwards.
CAATGGCAAACTGGAATTCTAGACAATCCTAGAATTACATGGCATTGTTAATTACCAATTGTGTCTATTTTTAAGGCTGGCCTTGATGAACTTTCTGATTGAAGTAATTCAGGTAATTTTTATAAAGTGAATAGTGGATGAGAAGATTGATTTCTGGTTGATAATGTTAGAGGTCATTCTCAAAATTGCGGTGGGTAAACTACATATTTTATATTTACGTGTCAAAATTACTCTTTACAACAATTTTGAAGAAAAATTCTTTCAAAAATAAAAATACCCTTTGGTTGTCCATTTATTTTTATTGAATCTAATCACCTATTAAGATTGTTTACAAGCAATATCACTGTAGTTATATTTAAATTTGTTTGTTTATTTAAATTAACCCAATACTTCTAACTTATCCTTATGGAAAGACCACCTCAACTTGCCTCAAAAATCCTTATACTTTACCTGCAAGAAGGAACATCTGATCTCTAAATATCACTACATCAAGGCAAAGATAGACCTTATTTTATTTCTTTCCACTAAAAAAAAAATGTCAGTTCTTAGAATTTGAAGTTAATATGTATTTAATGTTGCTATGTGATACAATTAGCATTTTAATAACCTAATATTCAGAGGAGTGAAGATGCAAAATGTAAAGTTTGGAATTAAAAAAACACATTATGTCAAATTAAATATAAAGTAATAATTTCAAATAATATTATTAGAGTACTCACAGTTTTTTTTTCAATAGGAAAAATTCACATAAATAGGCACAAGAGATTCTTGGATGGCCATTTATGGAGGACTATTTTCAGCAATTTCCATATTTGTTTTTAGATTAACTGTCCTATAAACCAGGCAAATTACACACCCTAAGAAGAAGAGATCTTGAATATCTTGTATGTAACTGATAGGCAAGAGGGAATATTTTCAGGCAGCAGTCATAATTTTTCCTTGACTGCTAACATCTGCTTGCTAAAGCTTGCATACATCCCCAGGGTGTTGGGGTTTGTAAACATTACTTGATGATGACATACTGAATATTATGAAAATGTGTCTCACTCCACACCCAAAAGCCTCCAAGGAACATTTCATATTTTCAGACTGTGGTCAGCAGGCTTTTTTGGGACTATTTGTAGTTCCTTAACTGAAAGTTAAATAGATCCTTTATTAAAAATGAATTCCTGGGCTATTCTTGCAGGGAAGAAGACAGCCATATGTGCAAAGTCAATTTTGAAGTAAAATGCTATAAAAGTTGGGGTTGTTTCTTACATCTCCTGATAGGAAATGCTGCAAGTTATAAAAACATATTATTTGCTGAAATGAGCATATGAATAGTCAGACAGTTATTTCTTTGCTCTATAGCCCTCAAGACTCCAAACTACTTTTAGGAATCAACATTAAACTCTAATGTTTCTGTCAATTCTTGCTATTTAAGAAACACTCATTCATCTTTTCAGCAACATGAAGTACAGAATTTGATAATGAGAAAAAAGATACAGTACTCCTAAGAGAGTAAAGTTTAAATGCACAATGAGCATCTGAAATAAAAATTAGT
>PVJN01026855.1:0-28641 GCA_004026805.1 Lasiurus borealis | reverse complement strand
TTTTAATATCCCAAAATTATTTTTGATCTTGAATATTACTTTTTGTGAGATTACTGCAGTGTTCCAGTGATGTACCATCTTCTTTTATCTTAAGGATACAATTTAGTTTTAAGTTTCTTTCTCTGCTTTGCTTTGTTTTAGCTTTTTCAAATTGCTCATGTTTAACTAATGCTACATTAGGGACAGCAAACAACTGAAAAAGGCCTTTGTAAAAAAAAAAAAAAAAAAAAAAAAAAAAAAAAAAAAAAAAAAAAAAAAAAAAAAAAAAAAAAAATAAAAAAAAAAAAAAAAAAAAAAGAGCCAAAAAAAATTTAGAGGAAAGACAGTTATTATTAGACAATGAGCATGATAAGATAAAGAACATCATTAAAAAATCTCTGATGGGTGTTAAAGTAGCATAAATGAAAAATCAAAGCTACAGAAAGAAATTTCAACTTATTAACATTAGGCACTAAAAACTTCCTTGAACAAAAACAGGAGTTCTAAAATATTTTCAGTCTGTTCCTTTAAACTCTTCACACTTATTTCATGTATAAAGTATATGCTTTCCATATTCAGAAGAAAAAACTGCCAACACTTTTAAAGTTCTCTAAGTGTATAAAATTTAACTCAATACTATCTACTTTCATACATATATAAAGGCTAATATGCTAATTGTCCATTCAACTGGTTGCTATGATGCACGCTGACCATCAGGAGGCAGACGCTCAATGAAAGTGCTGCCTTGATGCACATGGCCATTGACAAAGAAACAGCACCAGGAACCTGGTGCTGACAAAGCAATACCTGGCTTCCCCCAAGTGGGACACAGGACCCACCACCACCCCAGAGCAACTGCCCACCAAATCGCAGCCAATGCTTCCAAGACCCCGTAGTGCAAAATCTGGCCCACAGCTCAGCCGAGCAAAGGTTAGCTGTGGGTGCCAGATAATGACATCACATAGCGGTGCCCAGCTTCCTCTCCCTAGTAACTAAGTCTCCTTGGGGTTTCTTCAGCCCAGGAACATAACTTGCTTTATAGCCTGTAACAAACATTTTACACTTTAATCAAATGACTTGTGAAGTGTTTTCCCATTCCTTATCTCATTTGATCCTCACAGAAGTCCTGGAGTACGTAGATAGGAGATTCATCCTATTTTCTTTTCATTAACCAGAAAATGGAGATTTACAAAGTTTAGAAACTTAACCCAACTGAAAAGAAATAAGAAATGGTGGATCTTGAAAATGACTTCAGGTTTTCTCACTGTGCAGAATATACTGTTATAGTTAAATATTTTACCCTTTGTTCTCCCTGTATGATCTACAACAATAATCTGCTTCCTGATAATATTTACTGCTGTGTTGCTGACAATTACCTGAAAGAGAGGTTGGGGTGCTTCACTGGGCTGAAAAAAGTTTAGCTAATCAGAAAGCAGGTGTAATTAAGCAAGTTTATTCTATATATATAAAAGTATAATTTTACTCGCACATGCGTGATATATATAGAGCTCTCACTCGCCCTAACCGCATGAGTGTGTTTCAATCTGTCATTGTCAATTGTGAATTTGGTTGACATTTCTATTATAGATAAAGGGTGAAGTGATACTAAAATATTTCTTCTAATTAATTTCCTTTCAATGTGCACGAATCTGTGCACTGGGCCACTAATCTAATATAAAACAAAATGGACAACATATCAAATTTTAGCAGCAGCATGCTTTCAAAGGAGTCAAATAATTAATCTAACCAAAATACCAGCTATGTTAGAAATAGGAATATACTTGGCTAAGATACAGAATGAAACTAAAACACAAGTTTGGGAGGAAGGCAGAAAGTAGTATAAAAGCTATGTCAAACTAGACTTGACATAGAAACTCTATAGAGTAGTGAACAGAGAGATGATAAAAGCCGAATTGGAGCATTTCCTCTTATTTCTAAGGATCCTTTCACTCAAATTCCATTTCTAAACATTCTTCTCCTCAATCACTAGTTAGGCAAATAAACAGTAAAATCAAAATACCAATAAAAATTTACTCAGTCTTTTGCAGAAAAAGTCTATATATATAAAAGCCTAAGTGACCAAATGACTAGAATGACCAAGACAAGCAGTCAACCAGTTGCTATGATGCACAATGACTACCAGAAGGCAGATGCTCAATGCAAGAGCTGCCCCTGGTGGTCAGTACACTCCACAGCCAACCTCCCGTAGTTGGCCAACCTCCTACAGCTTCTCCCCCCAGCCAGCCAGCCCCCGATTGGCCCCAATTGGGGAGGCTTGGCCAGCCCACCTCCCGTGGCCCTTCCCGCAGGCCGGCCAACCTCCTGTGGCCCCTCCTCTGGTAGCCCATAGACCAACTTCCTGTGGCCCCTCACCCTGGCTGGCCTGGTCCAATGGATCCCGATTGCTGGCCAAGCTGAGGGACCCCACTCATACACGAATTTGTGCACCAGGCCTCTAGTATATTCATAATCACCATGAAGAATATGCTATGTATGAATTTTCACTTATACACTGTGTAAATTTATCTATTCAAACTAGAGGCCTGGCCTGCGGAGATAGGGCCAAAACTGGCTCTCTGACATCCCCTAAAGGGTCTCAAATTACGAGAGGGCAGTTCTCTTTTGGGTGATGCACCTGGGAATCGGGATCCTTCCTCTCTGGTTCTGGGTGCATCATCCAAAAACCCCAGCTGCAAGTCACTGCAGCTTGGCAGCTCCTGCATTGAACATCTGCCCCGTGGTGGTCAGTGAGCATTGTAACTACCGGTCACATATATATTGATTAGTTACATGAGCATCCTCATTTAAAAAGAAAAGTCTTATTATTGACCCAATAAATTGCTTTAAAATCTCATAGTGGACTAGGTCTGAAGAAATTAGTAAAATATAATTCACATGATAAATTCACCAATCCGAAGTTTATAATTCAGAGGTTTTAAAATATATGCAAAGTTGCGCAGTCATAGAACAATCTAAACTTAGAACATTTTCATCACCTCCATGAAAGGCCCAAACCAATCAGCTTTAATCATCCTTATACCCTTCCCCCAGATTCTGGAAACCACTAGTCTACTTCCTGTTTATATGACTTTGCCTATTCTGGACATTTCATGTAAATGGCACTTTGTAGTCTTTTGAAATGGACTTCTTTTGATTAACACAATGTTTTTGAGATTCATCCATTTTGTAGGGTATATGCAGTAGTTTGTTCCTTTTTATAGCTGAATAATATTCTATTATATAAACATGTTACATTTTACTTATTCATTAATCAGTTCTGATGGACATTTGGGTTGATTACACTTTTTGGCTTTTACAAATGCCCTAGAAGAAGTATGTATAATCATGTTTGCAAACACACACACACACACACACACACACACACACACACACACCAGGAAAAAAAATGTCCATCAAGAGGAGAATGCATAATGTACAATATTCTGACATAATGAAATATTATACCCAATAGTGGAAATTAATGAGCAACATGCATTAGCATGAATGAATTGCACAAACATAAGATGGAGTTAAAAATAGCAAGTTGCAGAATATATACATCACTTTAACCAAATTATAAACAAATACAAAATGGCCAATATAGTTAAAATACTAAGAAGTACATAATTGCAAGTAGAGAAATAATTGCTGGAGACCTAATACACAATATAGTGATTGCAAACAATGAAATTGTATTACATTAAATTTTCTAAGAGGCTAGATCTTAATTGTTCCCACAGTAGAAGAAATACTATTGTGTCCCAATAGAGATGTTAACTATTGGCTAATATGGCAATCATATTGTAATATAAATGTATCAAATAAGTATGTCACACACTTTAAACTTGTAATTATTATATCTCAAAAAATCTGAGAAAAAAACAAAATTCACAATAACTATTAATTCTACAATAAAACTATAATTTCCTAACAAAAGAGTAATATGCAGACTGACCATCACTCCAACACATAAGATGATTGCCCCCAGGTGGACATAAGATGACCACCACAAGATGGCCAGCAGGGGAGGGCAGTTGGGAGGGACCAGCTCTGCAAGGGACGGCAGTTGGGGGTGATCAAGCCTGCAGGGGAGGGCCGTTAGGGGTGACCAGGCTGGCAGAGGAGCAGTCAGGCATCAATCAGGCTGGCAGGGGAGTAATTAGGGGGTGATCAGGCTGGCGGGTAGAAGCGATTAGGGGCAAACAGGAAAGCAGGCAGGTGAGCAGTTGGGAGCCAGCAGTCCTGGATTGTGAGAGGGATGTCCAACTGCCCGTTTGGGCTCGATTCCAAGTAGGATCAGGCCTAAACGGGCAATCGGATATCTCTCCAGGAGTCCCAGATTTGAGAGAGAGCAGGCTGGGCTGAAGGACACACTCCCTCCCCCCCTTCACGAATTTCGTGCACCAGGCCTCTAGTAGGGATACAAAGTTGATTGATGTTTCTCTCTCATCGATGTTTCTAACTCTCTCCCTTTCTCTTTCTCTCTGAAGAAAATCAAAACTTATCACACAGTTAGGAATCTTTTTATTTTTATTTTTAATATGTCTTAGCAAAATCTCTACAAGTCAAAATTTCAATACAAACCATGCAATGAATTCATACTTAAACCTGAAAGTAATTGTACGGATATAATCAAGGAGGAATATACATGATGTCCCTGATCTATGGTAATGAGATTTATTTTCTTTCCTCTCTCTTTCTCTCTCCCCTCCCTCCCTTCCCTTGTTAATTCTCCCTAGATATTTTCCCCACTTATTTTTTAGAGAGCGTGGAAGGGAGAGAGAGAGAAACCTTGATTGGTTGCGTCCCACCCATCCCAACTGGGGCCTGGGAATAAACCTGCAAACCTGCAAAGCTACATACATACCCTTAACTGGGAATTGAATCAGTGACCCTTCTGAGTGACACTCTACCACGGAGCAACACAGGTCAGGGCAAGATTTTATTTCTTAAGCTAAGTAGAGGCTATCATTTTATTATTTACTTATTTTATTACTCAAACTTTTATTAGTCTTTTCTGTATATATGAAATCTTTTATTTAAAAAATATTGGCTACAATTACTTTAGGTTTAAGTATGAATTCAATGCATGGTTTGTATTGAAATTTTGATTTGTAGAGATTTTGCTAAGACATATTAAAAAAAAGAAAAGATTCCTAACTGTGTGATAAGTTTTATTGATTTTTTCAGAGAGAAAGAGAAAGAGAGAGTTAGAAACATCGATGAGAGAGAAACATCAATCAGCTGCCTCCTGCACTCCTCCTACTGGGGATGTGCCAGCAACCAAGGTATATGCTCTTGACTGGAATCGAATCTGGGACCTTTCAGTCCACAGTCCAACGCTCTATCCACTGAGCCAAATCGGGTAGGGCCACAGTTAGGAATCTTATTGACCTTATCCATTAAGTTATCAGAGTTAATCATGACATTATCATAAAATGAAAATGGGGGGGGGTGCAGGAGATTCAAGTACATGCTTTAATTCATGTAAAATATCTGTATCTTCACAATAATTTTCTGTAAGTTACATGTCTGTTTTATGGAGAATAAACAGTTCTAATAAATAAAAGTTATAGAGAATTTAAATAACAAGCTTGATCTAAATTGGTATATTTGTATGTATACTTTATATCCATTCTTCCCAAACACAACAGAGAGGGAAAAAGTCCCCAAATTGGGTATATTATAGAATAAAATAAAAATATCTTAGCGGATCTTGTTTTAAAGAGGAAATGAAATTTTAAATTGCAAAGTACTTAGAAATGAATGCATTACATGTTAAAATCTGTGATCTACTCAGTTTTACTCAAGAGAAAATTTATAACTGTATATGCCAATTAGTAAACAAGAAAAGGTGCTATTTATTATATGAACAAATAATGAATTAGAAATGAAAGTAAAAGGAATAAAAAATTTAAAACTCCAAATGAGAAGTTAATTATTTAAAAAAGATTAATAAAATAGACCCAGCCTTTTCCAAAACAAGTTTTCTTAAAAACAACAACAACAACAACAACAAAAAACCCACTAGGATACAAGGATATAAATCATAGAGATTAAAAAAAATGGAGACTTATTCCCAGCAAAGGAAATAAATCTAGACAGTTACAAAATAATAATACTTTAGAAGTGAAATGCTGCTATATTTTCAAAGAAAGTTCTCTTTTTATGAACTGTTCCAGTGCATCTGAAGAGTCAACAAGCCAGCCCTGCCAGTGTGGCTCAGTGATTGAGCATCAATCAATGAAGAGGTTATTAGTTGATTCCTGGTCTGGGTACATGCCCGGGTTGTGGGTTTGGTCCCCAGCTGATCAGTGACTCTCAATGATGTTTCTATTCTCGTTCTCTCTCTCTTTCTCCCCCCTCTACTTCCTCTCCGAAATCAATAAAAATATTTTTTATTTTTTTTAAATATATTTTATTTATTTTTCACAGAGAGGAAGGGAGAGGGATAGAAAGTCAGAAACATTGATGAGAGAGAGACATCCATCAGCCACCTCCTGCATACCCTACACTGGAGATGTGCCCGCAAGTAAGGTACATGCCCCCGACCGGGATCGAACCCGGGACCTTTCAGTCCGCAGGCTGATGCTCTATCCACTGAGCCAAACTGGTCTCAGCTGAAATCAATAAAAATATTCTAAAAAAAAGAACAATTCAAGCTCAGAATTATCTAGTAAAGTTATTCACTATTTAATATACATACAAAGACCATACAAAAATCATGTAAGATATTTGACAAAATTGAAGATGTATTTAAGACTGATATCCTTGATAAATAGAAATAAGCTTAATTAAGTTGAGAGACTATTCAACTCAATTAAAGATATCTATTAGAAACCCAATGAAACATTACACAAGCATTCTCACAAAAGACAAGAAGATCTTTACTTCTTTAATACAGTTTTATGGCTACTTTTCAAAGTTATATTAGCGTTTTAGTAATTTAAGGGAAGAAAAAGAACCAGAACTGTTACTATTATAAAATGATTATTCACCTAGAAAATCAGAAAAATAACAAAAAAAATCAGTAGCAACCAATGCAAGGTTTTAGGTAATAAGGAGGTAACAAATTACCAGGCAAATTTAAAAAGCAAACGTTTCAACATACCAGCAGTAACCAATAAAAAACTGTAATGGATAAAAAGCAATAAACTTATAAAAGCAATCATAGTAAAAATCTAAGACATGTCTGAAGGGTATAACAAACAAACAAGAAAGCTATTGAAAATTCCTAGATAGAATCAAAACTAACCATGTCAATTTTCCAGAAAGTAACCTGTAAGTTCATATAAATTCAAAGCAATCTCAACTGAAATCAACAAGATATTTTTGTAGAACCTTTCTTAGAAAATTAACAAAAATAGCCAAAATATTTTCAAAATAGAGAAATAATTGGGAACTTGGGCTCCAGATAGCAAGATAGAATAAACAGCTATAATAATTAAAACACTGTAGCACTGGTACTGGATTAGAATGAAATCTAAACATACCATTTAATAAGGTAATTCAGTATTGGTTAAATATGGCATTTCAAAACAAAAAGAAAAACATCAACTGTTTATTATAATCACTGGGAAAACCAGCTATTTGTGAAAAGGGAAGATCAGAGTGAAAGATGCTAACAATGTGAGGAAGGGACTATGAGCCAAGGAAAGCAGACGGCTTCTAGAAACTGGAAAAGACCAGGAACCAATTCTTCCCTAGAGCCTCTAAAAGAAAGGTAACTGTCTCCGTTTAAGTTACTAAAATTTGTAGCAATTTGTTATAGTAGCAATAGGAAACCAATAAAGCAGTTTAGCTTACTCAAACTAACATGTCAATCGATTCAAGAAAATATTCAAGTGGTTTGTAAACACATGAAAAGATATCAAATCAATAGAAACAGGGAAAAAGAAATTAAAACAAGGATTTAAAAAAATGTCCAGTGACTTGGCAGAAATAAAAAAGGATTAATTTCGAATGTTGACAAGGATTTGGAGGGGTTGGATGGGCATTCTTTTATACTATAGAAGAAATTAAAATTGGTAAAGCCTTTTTATTTTTATTTATGTATCTTTAAAATATATTTTTATTGATTTCAGAGAGGAAGGAAAAGGGAGAGATAGAAACATCAATGATGAGAAATAATCATTGACCGGCTGCCTCCTGCATACCCCACACTGGGGTCTGAGCCTGCAATCCGGGCATGTGTCCTGACCAGAATCGATCCATAATCTTCTGGTTTATAGGTCAATGCTCAACCACTTAACCATGCCAGTGAGCCGGTGAAGCCTTTTTAGAGGTAATTTGGCAGTTTAAAATAGTCATATGGAGATAATGATGTGAAAATTTTACATTTAATGTAATTAGCATAATGCTGTTAATGCATTTGGAAACATAGTCACATGACTGAAATAACTATGTTGGTGAGGAGGTAAAGAAACTGAAATCTTTGTATGCTACTTTGGTAAGACTACTAAAGATGGCACGGCCAATATGGAAAACAGTGTGGTGTTTTAAATAAAATGACCATATAATTCAGCAATTTTACTTCTGGGTTTGCACCTAAAAAATTGAAAAGGACTCAAAATGTTTAATGGGTTTCAGTCCTACAAAATGAAGAGTTATGGGGATGGATGGTAGTGGTGATTACACAACAATGTGAATATATTTAATACCAATAAACTGTATACATATAAATATGGTTAAAATGTATATTATACCATAATTTGAAAAAGTGCCAGAAGAAAAAAAATTCCAACCAAAAATACTCTACCCAGAAGTTAGCATTCAGAATTGGAGATAAGGTTTTCCAGATAAGCAAATACTAAAGAAGTTCATCAGTACTTAACCAGTATGGACTTATTTAAACTTAAAAAAAAAAGGGGGGGGGGAGAACCTCATTAATTACAAGAAAACATATAAAAGAATAAATCCCACTAGAGAGGTAAATATAAAGTTACTGGATTAATCATTATAAAGCTAGTGTGGATTAAAAGAAAAAAATAGTAAAACTACCAATCATCATAATAAACTAGAGGCCTGGTGCATGAAATTCGGGGATAAGATGAAGTGGAGATGTTTCTCAGCCCAGCCTGCACCTCTCTAATCTGGGACCCCTTGGGGGATGCTGGACTGCTGGGTTAGGCCTGATCCCTGTGGCAGTTGGACATCCCTCTCGAAATCCAGGACCACTGGCTTCTAACCACTTATGTGCCTGCTAGTCTGTTTGCCCTTAACTGCTCTCCCCTGCTGGCCTGATCATCCCTAACTGCCCCCTGTCCCTAATCACCTCTAACCACCTCTGCCTCGGGCCCTGCCACTGTGGCTTTGTTTGGAAGGATGACTGGAAGAAGTCCAGTATACCCTGTCTAATTAGCATATTACCCTTTTATTAATATAGAAGAAGATAGTTAAGGGATACACAAGAAAAAAAGTAACATCAAAAACAAAATGTGTGTGGGATGGGGAATAAAATTTGATCCCATTTTAAAGCTCAACATTTTAAGTTCCCAATTTAAAGTATACCATAATACATGTTTATGTGTAAGCCTTATGATAATCACAAGTAAAAACCTATAGTAAACAGCAAAATATTAAGAGAAAGGAATGTAAGTATAGCACTATAGAAAGTCACCAAACAAAAGAGTCCAAGAGAAGAAAAAAGGAACAAAGAGAAATTATAAAAGCAGGTAAGTTGTTACAGAATTTACCAGGTGACTTAAAAAAAAAAACACAGGCCGAGACCAGTTTGGCTCAGTGGATAGAGCATCGGCCTTCGGACTGAAGGGTCCCAGGTTCGATTCCAGTCAGGGGCATGTATTTTGGTTGCGGGCACATCTCAGTCAGGGGTGTGCAGGAGGCAGCTGATCGATGTTTCTCTCTCATCTATGTTTCTAACTCTCTATCCCTCTTCTTCCTCTCTGTAAAAAAAAACAAAAAACAAAAAAACCACAAAATATATTTTAAAAACACATACACATACACACACACACACACACACACACACACACACACACACACACAAACATAGGAGTACAGAAAAAAAACAACACATTTATTTTCAGATGTTTCTCACATACTAGTACAGAACTCAGGGAAGGCTGTTTCTCTCCAAATCCTGAGCAACTCAATTTTTTGTGCCCCAAATATGGGATAGGATTTTCGGACCTTTTGCAGGCTTTGCAAAAAGCCCTGTGTGTTAGGGATGGGGTGGGCGTGAGTCTACATCTAAAGGCCTGGCCTAGCGCCAGTGCTGATAATTCTGTCTGGGGGTTGTGTATTGTTTATGGTTTATGGCCTCTCCAAAATGGGAATAGTACTTAAACAGGTCTTACAGGACTAAATCATTAAAGAAGGGGCAGTGACTAGACTATAGGCTAACAAGAATGTGCATTAGGTTACTGGCAGACTCAGATTGCTAGCTCTCCAAAAATGTCTCATTGTCCCCATCAAGTAAACAGTAAGTACATATCTATAGACAATTACTTTAAATGTAAATGGACTAAATTCCCCAATCAATAGATGGATAAAAAACTAAGACCTATCTATACGCCATTCTTAAGAAACTTACTTTACATCTTAGAACACACAGTCAGAGTAAAGGGATAGAAAAAGTATTCCATGTTCAGGGAAACCGAAAGAAAGCTAAAGTAGCTACAGTTTTATCAGATAAAGATTTTAAAAGAAAGACTGTAATAAGAGACAAAGATGGATGTTACATAGTGATAAAGGTGCCAATTTAATAAGAGGATATAATATTTGTAAATATTTAGGCACTCAACGTGGGAACATTTTAATATATACTAAAGTAAATATTAACAGAACTAAAGGGAAAAATAGACAGTGATACAATAGTAGGGGTTTTTTATATACTACTTAGATCAAAAGATAGATTATCTAGACAGAAAAACAACAAGGAAATAATCAGCTTTCACACATTGGACCACATGGACATAACATATTGTAAGGACAGGAAAAAGGCATTTTCTTTTCCTTTGCTGTGGCCTTCCACAATTTATGAGAAGCACCTGATAATTAAAACTCCAAGATTATTAGCTCCTCTGATCCTAATAGCTTCCCCTATTCAAAATGCAAGACAAGATAAGCTACTCTCAAGGCTACATTCTTACATTCCCCCTCCTTCTTGCTGTTTTCAGAACTCTGATAATGCACACCAAGGAGTCTCTAATTAGAAAGTTCTCTTCCTCCCTCCTTTTCAAGCCAGCTTCTTTTGAACTCTTTCTACCTTTTGTCCTAAGCATGTTTTATAGCAGGCATGTGCCTCTTATGTGCCGGCAGTGTTTGACATGCTTGTTTTACAGGCTTAGGAAAAATACTGATAAGACACCACCATAGGACATCTGCCAGATTGTCTCCTGGAAAGCAAACTTTTTCAAGCAGCCCTTGATACCTGCTTAACTTCAGCCCCAAATCCTCCTCCCTTTTTTGCTATCTACAACAGCAGCCATCACTCTTTAAAAGAAGAAACTGCTTTTTGTTCCCCGCCCTTTATTGATTACCAGTACTTGGCCCTTTCCCTTCCTGGAAGGTAAAACACATTTCCTCTTTGCATTTCTTCTTTCAGTTGTGAATTCATCAGCTAAACCTTAACAATAATCCACTGGAACCAACTGGAATTTAAACATCCAACCAGAGAGGGCTGAGTAAATTTACTGATTGTATAAATCATCTTCACTTGTTTATGTAAAAATTGATTACCAATCTGTTCATTTTAGGTTAAAAATAGTTAATTATTGCTAAAAGGATCATCTTCTTATACCTTTAAAAATACACTCCACTTGGAATGTTTACTATATTTGAAATCATTCTATGCAATTAATTTCTAAAGTATCCATTATTATCTTCTTTTAAAAGTTAATTTATTGGTGCTCTTCCTCCCGGGTGCATGTTCACACCTTTCCTGTCCCTTTATTCTTCCCCTCAAGGTGTGTTACCTTTGTCTTTCCCTCTCCTTAAGCTCCAAGGACCTTTCTTCTGCCTCTGTAACTTGTTTCTTGAGCCTACACAGCCCAGCTGGCTGACATCTACATTTGTAATTTTTAAATAAACTTTCTCTTATGATCTGGAAGAAAAAATAACTTACCCCATTGCCAGATTCTTCCATACCAGTGGTTCTCAACCTGTGGGTCACGACCCCTTTGGGGGTCGAAAGACACTTTCACAGGGGTCGCCTAAGACCATCGGAAAACACAGGTATTTACATAATAATTCATAACAATAGCAAAATTACAGTTATGAAGTATGGTTGGGGGTCACCACAACATGAGGAACTGTATTAAAGGGTCACAACATTAGAAAGGTTGAGAACCACTGTTCCATACCTTCTTGTCTATGTGTTTTCCCCAAGATCTTCCAGTTTGGCTCAATGGGTAGAGCGTTAGCCTGCAGACTGAAAGGTCCCAGGTTCGATTCTGGTCAAGGGCATCTATCCTGGTTGCAGGCACATCCCCAATAGGGGGCGTGCAGGAGGCAGCTGATCGATGTCTCTAACTCTCTACAAAAAGACCATAAGGCCTTAAATTCAACAGAGATATACGAGCTTCTTTTGTCTTCCTTTTTCTAGAACCTCAATGCCAATCATATAACACCTATCATAAAAGACATAACATAGAGCAGTGATTTTCAAACAATGTTCCATAAGAATATTAAAAACTCAGGGGCACTTAATTCTTTTCCCTTAGATTGACAAATAAAAAAATGATAGCCCTAACCGGTTTGGCTCAGTGGCTAGAGTGTCGGCCTGCGGGCTCAAGGGTCCCAGGTTCGACTGCAGTCAAGGGCATGTACCATGGTTGTGGACACATACCCAGTAGGAAGTGTTTAGGAGGCAGCTGATCAATGTTTCTCTCTCATCAATGTTTCTAACCCTCTATCCCTCTCCCTTCCTCTCTGCATTAAAAAAAATAAAAAAATCAATAAAATATTTTTTTAAAATGACAACACCCAACACAATACATATCTCGTGTGAATGAACCAATTCTACCCATTTTTCTTGGTCAGCTTGACAAAAATATATATATTTTGGTGTGCTGCAGAATTTTAGTAATTAATTTATGCATGCCAAGTGATGAAAAAAGGTTGAAAATTGCTGACATAGTGGGTAAAAGCATAGACTCGGGTGCAACTTGCCTGGATGGTCAAATCCTGGACTTGCTACTTACTTCCTGTGTGATCTGAGGCAGGTAAATTAACCTCTCCGAGTCTATTTCCTTATCTATAAGTCATAAAAATAAAAGCACCATGTTTACAAGGTTGCTTTGAACATTAAGTGAATTAGTACTTATGAAAACTTAGAACAGTGTATGGCAAACAGTGCTATTATTATTGCACACAGAAATTTAGATAGTCTCTTTGAGCTGGAGCTCGTTACTAGAACTTTTCTCTATGATAGGCTGATACTGATGAATACTGGCAGCTAGTCTGGAGTAAAGCTATTTTAAAATTTTGGAAGAAAGGTACCAATAATAGTACCTGTCTGTAGAATCTACTCATATTTCACGAAACATCACTTACTAGGCTATTAAAAGCCACAACACAATAGTTTTATCCCTATTCCCATCAATAAATAAGAATCTTACTTTGTTTGCCTTTCTAAAAATATTACTTAGTGATTTCCGTAAAGCCTGTGTAATAAAGCATGAGAGCATTCTGACACAGCGAGATGGAGATTTTTCTTGTTATTATAATGTAGTTTAGTTGTGCTCATCTATTTGTCCCTGATGCTGCTCAGACACCAGCAATGCCAGGAAGCACAATTCTGCTGCTTCTCTCAGGAGGGGTAGTTGTTTACTAAACATAGGAAAAAAAAAAAAAAAGAAATCTGAACTTGATTGTTATGTAATGTCCTCCTTTATTATTACGTTTGGAAAGATTCAACTCACTCATGCACTTATTTAAAGGTACAATAATCTTAAAATATTCCTTGACTTCAAATTATTACATTTTGCTTACAACTTTATAGAAAAGGCACAACTCCCACCTAGGACAGTTACTGCATTCCCAAGAAAAATAGTTTTAAAATTCCTATTCATAAACATGTTATATCTACATCTACTCTCCTCAAAGACATAAGACTTAAAAGAAGCAATGTTTTAAGTGACAAATCATCAATTATAAAAACTGCATACATCTAAATACTTTTCAAATTAGTGATACCAAAAGACCAAACTTCTTTGTTTTAGTCCAATTCAAAACCACAAAAATATTAAAGTCTATCACTGCTTTATTCAATGAGTATATAACTTAGGAAGACTTACTTTGAATATTTACATAAATACATGTAAATATAGAACAAGATTCATTGCTGATTAATAAAACCATTACTTCCTGTCTAGTTCTCTAGTGCTCCAGAGAATAGCAGTCCAAGCAGAGACAGTATACAATAAACACAAAACTCGTTTTCTCATCTGGGGGACAAAAAAGCCTTCAGGTTCAATATACCCACAGTGCTAATGTTTTCTAAGGAGGTATGCACTGTAATGGAATAACTAAGTTTTACCTTAAAATCTATTCAAAAATTAGATTCCAGTCTAGCTGACATGGCTTAATGTCAACTCATGAACCAGGAGGCCATGGTTTGGTCAGGCACATGCTTGAGTTGTGGGTTCAATCTCCAGTGTGGGGCATGCAGGAGGCAGCCTATCAATGATTCTCTCTCATTATTGATGTTTCTATCTCTCTTCTCCCTTCTTTTCTGAAATCAATAAAAGTATATTTTAAAAAAGCAAACTAGAGTCCAGTAACCATGTGATCAAACTTCCTATTAAAACATGATACAATATGAAATACACAGCATCACCTTGAATACTCATCAAAATGTATAACTGAAATCCAATCAATCTTTTTAGTCCTAGTGAGACAGGCCAGTAAGCCAGAACAAGTGGAATAGAGAAACTGAAACAAACAACTGAACAAATTGGTGGAGCAATTTATAACAATAAAGAAAGTCACACCTCCCTAGATATAACATCTAGGTTAGGCTTCAGTTGTATTTCAGCTCCAGGCCCAGAAAAGCAGCAAAACTAGGTGGGATACACAAGGAACAGCTCCAAGGACTAACAACCTCCTACCCTGGCACTGACCAATCAGTGGAGACAACTTTGATTGTTTCACAGGTGAATTTAACAGAACATTCAAAGAAGTAACACCAATCCCAAACTACAGTGGTACCTCGAGATACGAGTGCCCTAACACACGAGATTTTTTAAATATTTTATTGATTTTTTACAGAGAGGAAGGGAGAGAAATAGAAAGTAAGAAACATCGATGAGAGAGAGACATCGATCAGCAGCCTCCTGCACGTCCCACATTGGGGATGTGCCTGCAAGCAAGGTGCATGCCCCCAACCGGAATCGAACCTGGGACCTTTCAGTTGCAAGCCGAGGCTCTATCCACTGAGCCAAACCAGTCTTGGCAACATACGAGATTTTTGAGATACGAGCCATCGAGCAAGCGAGCGATTTTTGCTTTGAAATACGAGCAACATTTGAGAGAGGAGTAATCTCTCAGATGAGCCGGCTGTACACGGACCCACCAGTTTACCGCGACTCGAGGGTCTCATAGTTTCCCATGCCTCAAGGTTAGGGAACGAATTAAACTCGTATCTTGAGGTACCAAAAAATTCAAGAGGAGGGAAGATTCCTAAGCTCATTTTACAAGGCCAGCATTATCCTAAGTTCAAAATCAGATAAAGACACTACAAAGAAACAATATTAGTAGCTAATATCCCTGAAGATATTAGATGCTAAAATCCTCAACACAATATTAGCAAACTGACTCCAGCAATACGTTAAAAATATCATACATTATGATCAAGTGGGATTCATTCTAGGGATACAAGGTTGGTACAATATCCGCAAATCAATAAACTTGATATATCACAGAAACAAAATGAAGGATAAAAACCACATGATCACATCAACAGATGCAGAAAAAGCATTTAATAAAACCCAGCACATAATAAATATTCTCAGCAAAGTGAGAATAAAGGAAACATATTTCAACATAATAAAAGCCTTATATGACAAACCCACAGCCAACACCATTCTCAATGGGCAAAAATGTTAAGCATTTTCTTTAAGACTGGGAACAGTGTTGCTCTTACTCAACACAGTACTGGAAGTCCTAGCCACATCAATTAGACAAGAAGTAGTAGTAAAAGGTATCCAAACTGGAAAGGAAGAACTAAAACTGTCATTATTTGCAGATGGCACAATACTGTATATAGAGAACACTAAAGGTTTCACACAAAAAATTTACAAAAACTGATAAGCAAAAGCAATGGAAGATAAAATCGACAATGTAAGAACCAAGAAGAAATAAAGAAGCAAGAAGAAATGAAGAATAACCAAGAAGAAATGAAAAATGACATCACTGCTATAAAGAACTCAATAGAAAGCATCAAAAGTAGACTAGAAAAAGCAGAGGACCGCATCAGTGAGCTAGAAGACAAGTTAGTAAAAGATACCCAAGTACAGCAGCTTCTAGAAAAAAAAAAAAGCAAGAGGAGAGTCTAAGGGAACTTTGGGATAATACAAAACAACATCCGTGTAATTGGGGTTCCAGAAAGAGTGGAAACGCAACAAGGAATAGAAAACCTGTTTATGAAGAAATACTAACAGAAAACTTCCCCAATATAGGAAAGAAAAAAGCCACACAAATCCAAGAAGCTCACAGCATCCCAAGCAAAATGAACCCCAAAAAACCGACACTAAGGCACATTATAATTAAATTGGCAAACACCAACGACAAAGTAGGATTCTTAAAAGCAGCCAGAGAGAAACAGAAAGTTACCTACAAAGGAACCCCCATCAGACTAGCAACTGATTTCTCAACAGAAAACTCATCAGGCCAGAAGGGAATGGAATGAAATATACAAAGTCATGCAAAGGAAGGGTCTGAATCCAGGAATACTATACCCTGCAAGGCTTTCAATCAAAACTGAAGGTGAAATCAGAAGCTTCACAGACAAAAAAGAACTAAGGGAATATATTACCACCAAACCAGCAATGCAAGAAATCCTAAAGTGTCTGCTGTAATAAAAAGAAATAGGAAGCGAAGAAGGAACTCGGGGGTAAAGACTAAAAATTGCAACAATAACTTTAAATGTAAATGGATTAAATGCTCCAATCAAAAGACATGGGGTAATCGATTGGATAAGAAAACATGATCCATGTATCTGTCATCTACAAGAAACCCATCTCAGAAAAAGAGATACACACAGATTGAGGGTGAAGGGATGGAAGATGGTACTGCAGGCAAATGGAAATGAAAAAAAAGGCTGAGGTTGCAATACAGTGATACCTCGAGATATGAGTGCCCTAACATACGAGATTTTTTAGATATGAGCTGTTGAACGAGCGATTTTTGCTTTGAAATACGAGCAACAGTTGAGATACGAGTAATCGCGCGGATGGGCCAGCTGCACACGACCTACCAGTTTAACGCGACTCGAGCATCTCATAGTTTCCCACGCCTCAAGGTTACAGAACAAATTAAACTTGTATCTCGAGGTACCACTGAACTTATATCTGACAAATTAGATCTCAAAGTTAAGGACATAAGAGATAAAGGCCACTTCATAATACTAAAGGGAACAATCCAACAAGAAGAAATAACTCTGGTAAACATATATGCACCCAATATAGGAGCACCTAAATACATAAAAAAAACTCCTGGAGGATATTAAGGGAGAGATTGACAGCAATACAATCATAGTAGGATACTTTAATACCCCACTGTCACCACTGGACAAATCCTCTAAACAAAAAATCAGGAAAGAAACAACAATCCTAAATGACTCACTAGACCAGATAGAATTGACATCTACAGAACATTTCACCCCAAAGCCAAAGAATATACATTCTTCTCCAGTGCACATGGGTCATTTTCAAAGACAGATCATATGTTGGGTCATAAGAAAAGTCTCTTCAAATTCAAGAAGGTAGAAATCATATCCAGCATTTTCTCAGACCACAGTGGCATAAAACTGGAAATCAACTATAATAAAAACAATATAAAAAACTCAAACACATGGAGACTAAACAGCATGCTATTAAACAATAACTGAGTTATCAGATATATCAAAGAAAAAAAGAAGAAAACATCATGACAACGACAACACAACAATACAAAATTTATGGGACATAGTGAAAGTAGTCTTGAGAGGGAAGTACATAGCCCTACAAGCCTACTGCAAAAAACAGGAAACAATGGTAATAAATTCCCTAACCCTACAACTCAAAGAGCTAGAAAGAGAGCAACAAGAAAAGCCCAGTGTAAGCAGAAGGAAGGAAATAGTAAAGATCAGAGCAGAGATCAACAACATGGAGACCAAAGAAACAATTCAAAAGATCAACAAAACCAATGCTTGTTCTTTGAAAGGATAAACAAAATTGATAGACCTCTAGTCAGGCTCACCAAGAAGCAAAGAGAGAAGACCCAAATAAACAAAATCAGAAATGAAAGAGAAGAAATAACAACAGACCCTGCCGAAATACAAAGGATTGTTAAAAAATACTATGAACAACTCTATCCCAACAAATTGGACAACCTGCAAGAAATAGACATATTCCTAGAAAAATACAACCTTCCCAAACTCAATCAGGAAGAATCTAAACAGCTCAATAGTCCAATAACTTTGGAAGAAATTGAAGCAGTCACCAAAAAGCTTCCAGCAAACAAAAGCCCGAGACCCGATGGCTACACAGGAGAGTTTTACCAAACACTCAAGAATTAAAACCTATCCTCCTCAGACTATTCAAAAACATTCAAGAAGAAGGAACACTTCCAAACACCTTCTATGAAGCCAGCATCACCCTAATACCAAAACCAGATAAAGACAACACAATGAAAAAGAATTATAGGCCAATATCTCTCATGAACATAGATGCCAAAATCCTCAACAAAATTCTAGCAAATCGGATCCAGCAGTACATCAGAAAGATCATACACCATGACCAAGTAGGATTCATCCCAGGAATGCAAGGATGGTACAATACCCGCAAATCAATAAACGTGATACATCACATAAACAAACTGAGAGATAAAAATCACATAGTCATATCAATTGATGCAGAAAAAGCATTTGACAAAATCCAACACCCTTTCTTGATAAAAACTCTCAGCCAAGGTGGGAATAGAAGGAACATACCTCAGTATCATAAAAGCCATATATGATAAACCCACAGCTAACATCATACTCAATGAGCAAAAACTAAAACCATTTCCCCTAAGAACAGGAACAAGACAGGGATGCCCACTCTCACCACTCCTGTTTGACATAGTACTGGAAGTATTAGCCATTACAATTATACAAGAAGAAATAAAAGGCATCCAAATTGGAAAAGAAGAAGTAAAGTTGTCCTTATTTGCAAATGACATGATACTGTACATAAAAAAACCGAAGGACTCCATCCCTCAACTAATTGACTTAATAAATGAATTTGGCAATGCAGCAGGACACAGAACTAACGCCAAGAAATCTGTGGCATTTCTATACACTAATAGTGAAATTACAGAAAGAGAGACTAAAAAAGCAATCCCATTTACCATCGCACCAAAAAATTAAGGTACTTAGGAATAAACCTAACTAAGGAGGTAAAAGACCTATATGTAGAAAACTACAGGACACTGAAAAAAGAGATAGAGGAAGATGTAAACAGAAGGAAGAGCATACCATGCTTATGGATTGGGAGAATCAACATCATTAAAATGTCCATACTATCCAAAGCAATCTATAGATTCAATGCACTACCCATTAAAATACCAACAACGTATTTCACAGACCTAGAAAGAATTCTTCAAAGATTCATCTGGAACAAACAAAAAAGATTAAGAATAGCCACAGCAATCCTGAGAAAGAAGAATAAGGTAGATGGGATCTCAATACCAGATTTCAAGCTATATTACAAAGAAACTGTTCTCAAAACAGCCTGCTACTGGCACAAGAACAGACATATAGACCAATGGAATATAATAGAATAGATATCCACCCAAACCACTATGCTCAATTAATATTTGACAAAGGAGGCATGAACATACAATGGGGCCAAGATAGCCTCTTCCATAATAGTGTTGGGAAAATTGGACAGATACATGCAAAAAAATGAAACTGGACTACCAACTTACACCAAATACAAAAATAAACTCAAAATGGATACAGGACTTAATCATTAGAAGGAAAACCATAAAAATACTAGAGGAATCCACAGGCAGCACAATCTCTGACATATGCCGAAAGAAATTCTTCACTGATACTGTTCCCAAGGCAATGGAAGCTCAAGAAAAAATAAACAAATGGTACTACATCAAAATAAAAAGCTTTTGCACAGCAAAAGAAACAATCAGCAAAACAAGAAAGCCCACTGTATAGGAGAACATATTTGCAAATGTTACCACTGATAAAAGTTTAACTTCCAACATCTACAGCCAACTTATAAAACTAATAAAAGGAAGATAAACGATCCAATAAAAAAATGGGCAATGGACCTAATAGAACCTTTTTGAAAGATGACAGAAGGCCAAGAGACACATGAAAACATATTCAAAGTCACTAATTATCCAAGAGATGCAAATCAAAACGACAATGTGATACCTACCATCTTACACCTGTCAGAATGGCAATCATCAACAAATCAACAAACAAGTGTTGGTGAGGATACGGAGAAAAAGAAACCCTTGTGCACTGTTGGTGGGAATGCAGACTGGTGCAGCCACTGTGGAGAACAGTATGGAGATTCCTCAAAAAACTAAAAATGGATCTCCCATTTGACCCAACAATCCCACTCTTAGGAATATATCCTAAGAAATTACAAACACCAATCAGAAAGGATTTATGCACCTCTATGTTCATAGCAGCACAATTTACAATAGCTAAGATTTGAAAACAGCCTAGGTGTCCGTCAGCAGATGAGTGGATCAGAAAACCGTGGTACATCTACACAATGGAATTCTATGCTGCCATTAAAAAGAAGGAATTCTTACCATTTGAAGCAACCTGGATGGAACTGGAGAGCATTATGCTAAGTTAAATAAGCCAGTCAATGAAAGAAAAATTCCACATGATCTCATTCATTTATGGATAATAAAGAACATTATAAACTGATGAACAAAAAGATAGATATAGAGGCAGTAAAGCATCAAACAGAATGTCAAATTACAGCGGGAAGATTAGGGAGAGGTGGGGTAGTAGATAAGAGATCAACCAAAGGACTTGTATGCATGCGTATAAGCATAACCGAAGAACACCCATCCCAGCACCCATCCCAGTTCCCCATTCGCCATCCAGTGGGCCAGGGGTGGGGAAGAGGGACCGAGAGGTGGTCAATGCACCTCATAGCAACTGGTTGAATGGTCATTCTGGTCGTACACCTTTATAATCTCTGGGCTTTTATTATATAGGATTAAATAGACCTCAACCACATTCTAGCAATTCTATAATCCTAGAAAAATAAAAGATATGTCCACTCAGAGATTTGTATAAGAATTCATTAAACTTTACTCATAATGGCCCCGAAGAGAAAAAACACAGATATATACCAATGGAGAAGACACTAACAAACTTAGGTATATTTTTGCAATAGATTCATATTCAACAATAAAAAAGAATAAAATACTAACACATGCGACCAACACAAACAAATCTAAAAACCATTATGCTCACCTGAAGAAGTTGGACACTAAAGAGTACATACAATTCCATTTATATAAAACTAGAGGCCTGATGCATGGAATTTGCCTATTCTGCACCCTCTCCAATCTGGGGCCCCCGAGGGATGTCCAACTGCTGGTTGGACATCGGCAATCAGACCTCCCTCTCACAATTCTGGACCGCTGGCTCCTAATCGCTCACCTGCCTGCCTGCCTGCCTTGTCACCTCTTACTGCCCCCTCCTGCTGGCCTGGTCACTCCCAACTGCCCATCTCTGCCAACTTGGTTGCACCTCACTGCCTCCCCCACCAGCCTGGTCAAACCTAGCTGCACCCCCTGCCTGGTCACCCCACACAGCCTGCTTGTTCAGTCATTTGGTTGTCCCTCATTAACCTCCCTGCTGGCCTCATCATAGGCAGCCATCTTGTGAGGGCAGGAGAGTTAACTTGCATATTACCTCTTTATTATACAGGATTGCTGACAGCCACACTAATCACTGACAGAAAGAAGTCTGGTGGCTGCCTAGGGCCAGGATGGGGAGCGTGAGACCCTGGAAGTTCCTGCGATGATGAAAATATTCCAGCCTTGACTGGAGCGATGGTTACATGGATGCATCCATTTGCCAAAATATACTAAACTGCATTCTTAAAAATGAATTCACTACATTGTTTGTAAATTATAACTCAATATAAATAAGCCAGCCCCAGCCAGTTTGGCTCAGTGGATAGAGTGTCAGCCTGCAGACTGAAAGGTCCTGGGTTTGATTCTGGTCAAGGGCATGCAGGAGGCAGATTATCTCTTATCATTGATATTTCTATCTTTCCCTTTCCTTTCCTCTCTGAAATTAATAAAAATATATTGAAAAGGTAATAATAATAATAAAATAAGGGGTAGTAGTCTCCCTTTTATCCACAGGGATGTGTCCCAAGAACCCCAGTGAATGCCTGAAACGGTGGATAGTACTGAATCCTATATACTATGTTATTCCTCTCTACATACATACCTATGATAAAGTTTAATTTATAAACTTGGCATTGTGAGATTAAAAACAATAATTAATAATGAAATAGAACAAGTATAACAATATACTATAATTGAAGTTATGTGAATGGCATTGGAGCCATTATTAAATAAAACAAGGGTAACTTGAACACAAGCACTGTGATACCACAACAGTCACTCTCAAAACCATGATGGCTACTAAGTGGACAGGTAGCATACATGGTGTAAATACAATGGACAAAGAGATGATTCATGTCCTGGGTTGGGTGGAGAGTGGTGGTGTAATGTTTTACTCAAAATAGCACCCAATTTAAAACGAATGAATCGTTTATTTCTGGAAGTTCCATTTAATATTTTCAGACCCTGGTTTATTGCAGGTGACTGAAATCACAGAAAACAAAACTGCAAATAAGGGGGGGGACTACTATATTCCTTTCCTTCTGTTTTTAATAATTAAAAGTATCCCTGGATTAATCTAAAACCAAGGTATTAAGATTTTCCTGGCTTATTGGGAGTTCTTGAAATCTGGCCTGCAGCAAACTAATAGCTTTTCATAATGAAAGGTCTTGGAATGGAGCCATACAGCAGAACAGATCTAGAGAAAATCCATTTCCAATTTCGATAATTATATTTTATCTATCTATCTATATAAAAGCCTAAGTGACCGGCTAACTAGCTGATAATTATGACCATTGGGGGCAGTCACTCAATGCAGGAGCTGCTGAGCCACAGCATTGTTGCAGAATGCCCTCTTGCACTTTGGGACCCCTCAGGGGATATCGGACTGCTGATTTCAACCTGATCCCCAGGCCTCTACTAATTATAGAAATGAACGTCCTTGTTCTAAGGGAATATGGAATATGCAAAGTATTTAGAGGTAAAGAGGCACAATGTCTTTAACTTACTTTCAAATAGTTCATAAATGAAGGTTTTTTTCCAGTCATTCACATTTTCCATTTATATGACTAAGCTGGCAACACAAACTTCTATAAAGCCTGCTTATTTTCTGGAAGGCTCACCCCCATCCTATCTAATAAAAGAGAAACATGCAAATTGACTGTACCTCTGCTATGCCCACAAGCCATGCCCGCCAGCCAATCAGGAGTGACTATGCAAATCAACCCAACCAAGATGGCGGTTAATTTGTATATCCAGGCACAGAGCAGACTGAAGACAGGGTAGAAGGAGCCAATCACTGCAGAAGGGAGCAAAGCTTCGGAAAAGCAAGCTGGGTAGCAGAGAAGGGAGGGAAGTAGGAAGGGCAACGGAGACAGCCACAGAAACCCTATTCTTGCAGCAATCTTCCTGACAGGCCTCTAGTTTATGATAAACAACCACTAGATGGCAGTCTGTGACTCCCTAATCATTTTAGACTCAACTGTTCTTAAAAAGAAACAAAAACTGATGATCTTTAATAAGCACCCATATTAGGCAACCACTACATTCAAAATAAATGTTTTCACAATGGCCTACAAGGCCTTACATGATCTGACTTTTCATTGCCACCCAAACCTATCTCTGACCTTCTCTCTTTAGGTCTGTGCTAGTGTTAACTTTCCAGAGAACTTCCAGGACCCTGATATATAAAAGAGCCCTTGGCTGCATGCCATACCTAACCCCCTTCCATCTTGCTTTATACGTCTTCAGCACTTGACATTTTATTGTGTTCCTCCCCACATTCCCAGACTTTATTTTGCTCAAGAAAGATACATACAGAGCATGTATCTTCTCTTTCATCTTTCACTATTACATGTCAGTCTTCAATTGAAGTCCATTACATCCCCACCTCCCACCAGTAAATCCTATGGAACTAGACTGAAGAGTTTTAGATGTCAAGCATTGAAATATTTTATGTGGAAGAAAGTCTTCAAGAGATTTAAGCAGCAGAGTGACCCTACAAAAGCAGTACTTTAGAAAAATTCCTTTGGCAAGGAGATGGTAAAATGTAGCAGGACTAGAACGCAAAGATCCAAGAGACACTTTAGCCAAGGTCTCTGGTGTTAGGAGACTTAGGTTTGATTGAGAGCTTACCATGGTTCCATGATTTTAAATAAACTGTTAATTCAAGAAGCTCTTTGTGCCTCAGTTGCCCAGTGTGTAAAATGAGGGAAGGAAAAATATCTACCTCATAGGGACTATACAGGTTATGCTTGTCTTATGCTTAGTAGAGTGCCTGATATATAAAATTTAGCATTTCGTGTAGGAAATAAGGGAAAAGGAACAAGCAAATTATATGTTCATTTATTCAACTTATTTTTAGAAATCAGTTTATTTACATGTAAAGTTAATCTTCCATTTCTTTCTGTCTTGAGGAATGAAGAATTGTAGCATCTCCCAATGCAAAGAATGTTCTTCTAGGGATGAACCGTGTAATGCATTAAATGGTGCAGCTGCTCCCTCCCTCCTTCCCCATAAAGATATATTGGAGTCCTAATCTCCAGTAACTCAGAAGCTCATTTGAAGATAGGATCTTTATAGAGGTAATCAAGTTAAGATGAGTTCATTAGGATGAGCCCTAATCCATATGCTAGTGTCTCAATGAAAAGGAGAAACTTGGACACAAATTAAGACATGCACAGGAGCAGGCAGGAGGTAGCGGATTGATGTTTCTCTCTATGTCAATGTTTCTCTCTAAAAAAATCAATAAAGCCCTAGGTTGGTTTAGTTCAGTGGATAGAGCTTTGGCCTACAGACTTTTGAAGGGTCCTGCGTTCCATTCGTTAAGGGCAACATGCCTGGGTAGGGAGTGTACAGGAGGCAGCCAATCAATGCTTCTCTCTCATCATTGATGTTTCTATCTCTCCCTCTCACTCTCTGAAATAAAAAATATTTTTAAAAAATAAAAAATCAATAAAAACATTAAAATGAGTACTAGAGTATCAAGAGAGCAAGCTCATGTGTAGACAGAACCTGACATCTTTGATCAAACTGCTTTGTTGAAAGGACATTCAAGAGCATGCACAGGCTGAAGAGCAGCAAGGGATTAAGAGCAAAGTGAATGAGAAGATACGAGTGCACACAAATTACACTTATATGAGTTCCAAAACAAGCCTACCCTAGTATTTCAGGAAACAAAAGTTCACAAGGACAGGGAGCCTTTTTAAAAATGCCAAGTGTCACTCAAAAAAAGAATTTAGAATTTGAGTAAATAATATAAAAGATAATCAATATGACTCATTGTACCAACTCCAAACTTCGTCACTGATGTTTGTTTACCTCTATTGGTGACAGGTCTTATATAGTAGTTAAAATATATATTAAATGTCTTCAAATTCCTTGATAAGCTATCCTAGAATACCTATCAATATTGTCCAATGCACTATGTCATCCAATAGCAGTCTTGGTCAGGTGGCTCAATTTGGTTTGAGCACTGATCCCAAAACAACAAAGTTAGAGATTTACTCTCCAGTCAGGGCACATAATAGAAGAAAAATGAATGCGTACGTAAGTGCATTCAACAAAACGATGTCTGCCCCAAATAAATAACCCAATAGCACCTAGCCTTATATCTTCATCAGTACAACTAAAGGCATGCATTGGTACAAATCAGTATGATTTATCATAAGCTCCTGCCAACTGACTTTGATGTCCAGTGCTACTACTATGCTTCTCTGAAAATGAACAAGGTATATTTAACTCATTTTGTGCTTTCTGGTAACTTTCTGAAATTACTTCATGTCAAAGTAGTTGAAAAGTTTGATACCCTGGTCTTCATGACTGATCTTGTGGTCCTTTTCAAATTCCCAAAGTTAATCGTTTCATAAGAGGCACACAGAATCACAGGACTCTTCTACATCTGTGCTTACCTTCATTTTAAGAGAGGGTGCTTGAGCCAGTATTAAGCCCATTAATACTTATGAAGACTCTATGGCAGAAATTAGAATGTCTATGGCAGAAATTACAGAGTGCAGAATGTAAGCCAAATCTTGCTCCTCAACTCATTTATAATGGATTAAAAAAAGTTAATAGTTTCTTGAACACTAAACAATCTGGAAACTCTCTCAAAAAATATGATTATCTGATAACACTGAGCTCATCTTCCCACAGGACAACCAGTAAGAGCTAAGAAGTCTTTTCTTTAGATATAAAGGAGGAGTGCTGGAAGTCAATTCCAGCAAGTCAGCAGGGCTGAATCATCTGGGATGGCTAAAAAGTATCTCAGCCAAACCTGAATAGGATAATCATTTACTGCCAGACAGCCCAGGGCATTTTATTGCCTCCTGTTGGCCAAACACCTGAACAGCTGTAGGCTATTCCCCAAATTGACAATGCTTCTGTAAATCTACTCTTAAAACCTGTACCCTTTGAAGTGTATGTCTCCACCTTGCCTTAGGCAAGAATTGTAGTCTTCAATTCCTTTAGCTGAAGATAATCTGACCTCCAATGCCTTTCAAAATTATCTTTCGTCCTTGGACTCCTTCTTAATCATCTATGCACTAGCTTCTTTCTCCAGATTGCTGAACCCTTGGTAAGGCTGGGACAAGAACCCCGGCAGAGGAATCTCACTGAACACATTCTAATAATCACCATTCCCTTTTGGCTTACTCATAATATGCTTCATAAGCCACGTTCTAAAAATAAACCAACACTACCACAAATTATATACATTATTAATTTTAAACACAGGTAACCCAGAATTCTGCAAGGTTAAGAATCTTTTGGAAGGCCAAATATATAAGACAAAAAAAAAGATCTGTGTAACTAGATGGTAACATAAACAGTCAGCAAGGAACTAGTCTATATAATTTTAAAACTCAGTAGTTTTACTTTACAGCCATAGTGAAATATATCCTAACAATAACAAAAGTCATTAACTTCCTTCAGTAATCTATTGTTGGTGGTAGTGTTGGCATTATCACTCAGACTTTTGGTAATGGTAAAAATGCTGATGCTGTTGAGAACTAGGGTTTCTAGTCTAGGCAAAAGGAGAGAGAAATAAAATCAAAGTTAAGAAAAGTTCCCAGGTCACTTGATTTTTAAGGATAACATGAATTCATGATTAAAAACAACAACAACTTATTTTCTACCTCTAATAACAGGAAAAAGCCTAGCAACACTGACTAGCTCAATGGGAATAAGCATCTTAAGTGCCTAAGTTGTGATCTCCAAATACTATTTCCCATTAAAAGGCTTCTAAGAGAAAAGGCTATTTCCTGGTACAAAATAAGTCTGGATAAACTGTCCTATCAGATGTAAAAATCTATCAAAGATGCCTTAAATTAAGTCAAAAGTCCTCATGTAAGGACTCCATTGGTCAAAGATGGGACAATCAGTAAAAATAACTACACATGCTACAAAATGCATGAATATTGAAAATACTAGCAGCACTGCATGAATCTGTGCGCCAGTAGCTTGATGCTGCCCTCCAGTAGCTCTGTGCCTGCTGTCCCACCTCCTGTAGGACCCTCCCCCTTTTTCCCCCCCATCTCTCATAGTTTGTTTCCCCATCTTACTGCTGACCTGTGATCTGGTCATTACATTTCATAGCAAAATGACAATTTGCATATTACATCTTTATTACATAGGATTATACAAAGTAAAAGAAGCCAGTCACAAAGGAGTACATATTACATGATTTCAGTTATATGATATGCCCAGACTAGGAAAATCCATTGAGACAAAACATAGAGGTGGGATAGATAGCACTGGAGGTAATGAGTGACTAACTAAAGCAGCTGTTCTCAACCTGTGGGTCGCAACCCCAGCAGGTGGGGGGGGGGGGGGCAGGGTCGAATGACCAAAGCCATCGGAAAATACATATTTCCAATGGCTTTAGCCGCTGAGAAGTCGCGCTACTGTCTGCAGCAGTGCTATTCAGCTGGAATGCACACCATTATGGATGCCCATTCCAAACTGAATGCCTGTGTGCATTCGCAGACATGATTGCATCATGGGGGGGGGGGGGGAGCGGGGAACGCTCCACAGTCCATAGCAGCGCATTAAGTGTGTCTGGCGCTTGCTGACGTCATCAGTGGGCTGACGCAGCAAGCGCCGGGGGACAGAAGC
>PVJN01026854.1:0-28646 GCA_004026805.1 Lasiurus borealis | reverse complement strand
TCAGCTTTCTCCTAGCTTTTTCTTTCAAATTGTCCCCTTTGCTTCATGAGCTTTAGTTATAAGAGATTGCTCTGCATTTCTCCAAACTCTCTATGCTTATAATCTCTTCCACACAGCCTTTCCTAAATACCTTTCATCCAGACCTCTTTTCTTCACCCTAACACTCCATTGGGGAATTGATCACTCAGCTTTTTGTGCCCACCTGGATCTATGAGTATTTTAATTCTTGTAATATCTCATTAAATATGTTTGTTTTACATATCTGGGCTTTAAACTACATCTTCATTTTTATGTTACTATGCCGGATATAAAGAAGATAATGACTAATTGGCCCAAAAACTGATGAATAAATATTTCTATTGCAAGCAAAGAAAAATCAGACCTACTTATCAGAATCATAAATAAGATTATGTATATGTGTGCTTGCCTTTTTCCTTTGTCTTATTCCAAAAAAAAGATTTAAGAGAATTTAAAAAAATAACACACATTTTGACAAAATGACACATCAATAATATTAGACACTAGGACAAAATAAAGAGGAATTATGTTTAGAACTTTGAGTTCATTTTTATTTTGGCCACAAGCAAATACACCCTTTGTTACAGTATTAGGAAGAGCAAGAGATAGACAAGAAAATTTCCAAAAAAGTAATTTGGGACTTATTAAAGGTGTTGTGGGTTTAAAACAGAAATGGACATAGAAATTAGAGAGAGTATTTTCAAGGGAAATGTCTATCAGTGAAATCAATATATTATACCCATAGATGTATATATTCATAACATTAAATTTACCTGTTTCATAGTTCATATATCTTAGAACAATGGCATTTCATTGTTATTGCCTAAGGCTAGAGAATATACATGCATTATCATTGAATATTTCATTATATATATATTTTACTATGTAAGAGATTCTCCGGTATCTTTAACTTAAATATTTGAAATTCTATTCTTGACAAACCAAACGTATGTTAATTCAAGGAAAAGCTTTTTATTTGAATAGGGAAAAAAAGCCAATAAAGGCTTTATTTGACTTCTTTGAAACACAGTTTTACTAGTTATCCATGCTATTTCATTGTGTTTGCAATACATTTAGAACTTTGAAATTTGGGAATATTAGGGAGGCAGAGATAAATAAACTGTGTAGAATATGACAGGGCATCTAGAAATACAAGCCAAGATGTTATTATAAAACATGGAGATTGCTGTATTTTAAACCAAAAAAATTGGTTATAAAGACAACTCCAAATGATAGAATTTGTCCTATCAAATCAAAATAATTGTATTTTTTATGCTGTAAAAAGAGTGTCTGGATTTAACTTAGATTTCTTTAGAAAGAAAACCTAAGATATTTAAATTCTAGTAAACTTTAACCATATTCTGGCCAAGTTGGAGTAAGTTCAAGAACTTTGAGAGTAATTAACATTTATCATGATCAGTGATTATCTAAATTGCATATATTTTTATTACAATACTATCCATGTAATTGACTCCCACATAGAAGATACATATATCATGTGGGTATGATAGCTGCTTTCAGAAAAGATGAACAACTACATTTTTTCAGTTTTTGAAGTTTGGAATTGAAGTGAAGCACAAATAGACACTTTTTTTTTCTTATTTTTCTTTTTATAATTTTCTTTTTATTTTTTTAAATTTTAATAAATCTTTATTGTTCAGATTATTATAATTGCTTCTCTTTTTCTCCTCTTATCTCCCCTCCACCTGGCTCCTACCCCACCCTCTGCCCTTACATCCCCCCATTGTTCTCATCCATAGGTGTATGATTTTTGTCTAGTCTCTCTCTGCACCTTCCCTCACCTCTTTCCCCCTGAGAATTATCAGTCCACTCTCTTTCTATGCCCCTAATTCTATTATATTCACCAATTTATTCTCTTCATCAGATTTTCAATTCACTTGATTTTTAGATTCACTTATTGATAGACATGTATTTGTTGTTCAAAATTTTTACCTTTACTGTTTTCTTCTTCATCTTTTTAAAAAATACCTTTCATCATTTCGTAGAATACTGGTTTGGTGTTGATAAACTCCTTTAGTTTTTTCTTATCTGTGAAGCTCTTTATCTGCCCTTCAATTCTGAATGATAGCTTTGCTGGGTAGAGTATTCTTGGTTGTAGGTTCTTGCTATTCATCACTTTGAATATTTCTTGCCACTCTCACCTGGCCAGCATAGTTTCTGTTGAGAAATCAGCTGACAATTGTATGGGTGCTCCCCTGTAGATAATTAACTGTTTTTCTCTTGCTGCTTTTAATATTCTCTCTTTGTCTTTTGCTCTTGATATTTTAATTATGATGTGTCTTGGTATGGTCCTCTTTGGATTCCTTTTGTTTGGGGTTCTGTGTGCTTCCTGGACTTGTAAGTCTATCTCTTTCACCAGATGCGAGAACTTTTCAGTCCTTATTTCTTCAAATAGGTTTTCAGTCTCTTGCTGTCTCTCTTCTTCTGGCACCTCCATAAAACTGATGTTGGTATGGTTGAAGTTGTCCCAGAGACTCCTTACACTATCTTCACATTTTTGGATTCTGTTTTCTTCTTGCTGCTCCAGTTGAGTGTTTTCTGCTTCTTTATATTTCAAATTTTTTACTTGATTTTTGTGTTTCTCTAGTCTGCTGTTAGGTCTCTGTATAATATTTTTTTTTTTATTTCAGTCAGTGTATGTTTAATTTCTAGTTGATCCTTTTTCATCTCTAGTTGGTCTTTTTTCATCTCCTCTTGGGTCTTGCTAAATTTATCCATCTTTTCTAGGAAATTCTTGAAAAACCTTATAACCATGGTTTTGAACTCTATATCCAGTTGTTAGTTTTCCTCTACTTCTTTTGTTTGTGATCTGTTCTTTTGTCTCTGCATATTTTGCTGCCTCCCTGAGTTTGTAGAGTAGCTTTGTGTACTGGGTGTCCTATGTGGCCCAGTAGCTCTGCCTTCCCAGTTACCTGAGGTGGACACTCTTGGGGCACCCCTTTGTGGACTATGTGTACAGCCTTGTTGTAGTTACTTCTTGATGGTTGGTATCACTGGGGGGAATTAACCTCCAAGCCAATTGGTTGTGAGGATCAGCTGTGTCTACACATGTGCACTTGCCTTTAGATCTCTGTCTTTTGTGCACGCGCGCATGTGTGAGCTTCTGGACCTCTGCCTTTCTGGTTCCCCTGAGTTTCCATGTGTTCTAGGGACCAATATGAATCTGGGTGCCCTGGGTTTCACCAAAAACTGGGGTTCAGTGCAGTTGGACCTGGATTTCAGTGCTGTTGTGAAGTTCTATTTTCCTCCCACTAGAGTAGCAGTTCTCAAACTGTGGGTTCTGAACTGCTAGCAGGGTCCCCTAAGACCATCAGAAAACACAGCTATTTTCATTAGGATTCATAACAATAGCAAAATTACAGTTATAAAGTAGCAATGAAAATAATTTTTTGTTTGGGGGTCACCACAACATGAGGAACTGTATTAAAGGATTGCGGCATTAGAAAGGTTGAGAACCACTGTGCTATAGAATGCCAGCAGCACAATCAGAAGTCAGTGGTCTATGAGCGCACTTTTGTACTTTTGTGTGCCCCCAGAGCTCTGTCTTTCACAGATCCCCTAAGTTTCTGTGAACTCCTTCCATTTCACAATAGTCCAGACTCCCCCGTATGAGTCTCGCTTGGAGGTGAGGTTCAGTGCAGTTGGGATTTTCCATCTCCCTCCTGCTAGTCCAGACCCTCCTCTGCCCGTCCTCTCCATAAGCTTTTTATAGCTCCTCTGAGTCTTCATGAATCCCTTTCTTTGCTTCTAGTTATAGAATTTTCACTCAGTCAGCTTTCTTGTGGTTCTGGATGGTGTCCGTTCTGTCTTTTAGTTGTAGTTTTGAAATTGTTGTGCGAGGCAGCAGCCTCGGTGTTCACCTAAGCCACCATCTTGGTTTCTCCCACAAATAGACACTTTTATAAAAAGCTCTGATTGAATTTAAGGTAAATATCTACTACTTCAAGAATCCATGTTCCCTTGGATGTATAACTAAATGTGTTTTTAAATTTTTATTTATTTTTGTTGAGAGTTAAAGTTGATGTTTAAACATATATTCCCATTTCAGTTTAAAAAGTGGACATATTTGATGTTCATCAGGTGATAATCAGAGTTTCCATCTTTCCAGGAAAATGTATTTTTCCCTTTCACATTTTGAGTTATAGAACATGTATGCTCACTCAACTGTGAGGGAAGAATGAGAAACATATGACCAATTTATTTCTACATTGTGAGCAAAATAAGGTTTTAAATTAGGATTCTTCAAGGAAACTACACCAACAAAATTCTTCAGGAGGTTGAAAAGCTGAGATTCCCTCCAATGTACTCTAACAAGCTGTCCATTGCCAGGTGTAGGTAATAACCCACCTTCTTCCTCACAATATTTTTTGTACTTGTCATCTCTTTTTGTAGTAGATGAAAAGGAGAGATGGATCTGCTGAAGGCAAGAGCCTGGAGATAGCCAGGAAGAAGTAATGCTGATGTTTCACATAGTAGAGATGCTATAAGACTCTCCGTAGAGCCAGTGTTAGGAGCCCAGGCAAGTAAGTTTGGAATGCAGTTGTAGAGAACATTCTTTCTTATGCCTATGTATGATTCCCATCAATTCCTGGAGGGTAAGATGCTTTGGGGTTAATCCAGAAGCAACCCACTTGTCATGGTCATTAGCTTTCTCCTGTTTGGTGGCAGCAGTGGTGAGCCTTCCCTGAAAGTCTCTGAAGGCAGCACAGGTGAACCTTGGAGAGCTGGGGCTGGCACAGCAGGCTGACAAAGGCTCACAAGGAGCCTCAGGAAACAGCATCCTTGTTATGTCTAGAAATGACTGAGATGCTTAGGTAGGAGGTTCAGTGGGGGTGGGGGAGAGTGGGAGAATAGGGCCCTTTAATGAAATGGGTAGCTATATTTGGCCCAATCATATCTTTGGCTACAAAACTACAATGGGTGTTTTTTCCTTTCCATTTAAAAATGATTGAATACTTACTACATGTAAAAGTGTAAGTGTGTATATGTATAAAAAGCTAATTCTTTTTTACTTGAAGATTTTGAGGATTGTAAATTTACCTAATCAGTAAAATTTACTTGTAACCTCAAATCCCTGTTTATGGCACTTTCTGTCATTTGCAAACATGTGCAGGGCAGTGAAAAATCAGAGTTACCTGACAAGCATGTTTCCAGCTGGATGCAACAAGGTGATGCTCTACCTTTTTGTTTCAGTTCTCCAAAAGGTAACAGGGTTCTTTCTGTGGTCTATTTAGTGCCACATCTCTCACATTCTTGTGCTTTTTGTTGGTGATTTCATGTTAAAAATGGCCCCAAGTGTGGTGCTGAAGTGCTGTCTAGTGTTTCTAATTGCAAGAAGGCTGCAATGTGCCTTATGGACAAAATATGTGCATGGTAAGATCTGTTCATGCATGAATTATGGTGCTGTTGGCCATGAATTCAATGTTAATGAATCCACAATATATATTAAATAAGGTGTCTTTAAACATAAACATATAAAACGAGGTTATGCACTGATGAGTTGGTAAAAATGTTGTGATTGCAGGCTTGCAGGAATTTAATTTTATATATCCCCTGGGAGCAATGGTTTAGTATTTGCTAATTTAGCATTTGCAGTGACTTTATAGAACATAACTACAATGAATAATGAGAATCATGTAGGTATAAAGGTGTAAAGAATAATACCCATGTACCCACATTCATTCTAGGAAATAAGACATCAACATCATTTATGAAATGTCTTACACGCTGCTTCTAGATAGCATTTCCCTGAGTCCTTTCTCTCCTTCAAGATAATCACTATGTGTAGCATAAAGCAGTTTATTCAATTTCACTTTTCTATGCAGAGTATTAATTTTCCCAGAATATTTTATCACATGACTCATCCTTTCTTCATTGATCTATACTGCCATCCCTATCAAGTGTTGGTTTCCACATTCAGGTGGATCTGTTTCTGGACACTATGCTTTGTTTCACTAGATCATGTATCTGCTTCAGAGCTAGTCTTATGCTAAAGTAGTTTGATAGGATTAGGTTATGCTAGATAACAGCATTGAAAATTAAATGATTAGTACAATAAAAAATGTATTTTTCTCATGACAAATTTATTGCAGGTTTGGAAAACTAGAGCCTTTTTCCTGCAGGGTATGGCTCAAAATTGCATCTTGATATCAATTCATAATTCCATGATCAATAGGGAAGAAAATAATTCACTCATACTTACTGTAATTAATATGGAATAATTTTTACCATCTTATTTTATATTTTTCTCACTTTTTTCTGTGTTTTTTTTTCCTGTTGTTCCCTTTCTTATATTATTTTAGATTGAATATTTTTCTTTCTGTCTTTCTATAAGTTTGGATGTTATAAACTCCACAGTCTCTT
This sequence comes from Lasiurus borealis, assembly GCA_004026805.1. Lineage (NCBI taxonomy): Eukaryota > Metazoa > Chordata > Mammalia > Chiroptera > Vespertilionidae > Lasiurus > Lasiurus borealis. The sequence goes on along the minus strand of PVJN01026854.1, from coordinate 22,244 downwards.
AGGAGTTAGTCTAGAAATTAAAGCAGGAATACTGAATACAATCTAACAACTTATATCTTTTCCCTGCTTTCAAACAGTTCAAGCAGCTTAGAAAACTTTATCTCTAATCATTCTTCTGGTTTGTGTACTATATTTTGTATTCTAGTTTTTTCTTTGTTGAAAAATATTAGTTATTTATTCAAATATTATTAGTATTTTATATTTGTTCTCTATTCTATTCCATTGGTCTATATGTCTGTTCTTGTGCCAGTACCAGGATGTTTTGAGAACAGTTGCTTTGTAATATAGCTTGAAATCTAATATTGAGATCCCACATACTTTATTCTTCTTTCTCGGAATAGCTGTGGCTATTTGTGATCTTTATTTGTTCCAGATGAATCTATGAAGCATTCTTTCTAGGTCTGTGAAATATGTCATTGGTATTTTAATGGGTAGTTCATTGAATCTATAGATTGCTTTGGGTAGCATGGATATTTTAACGATGTTGATTCTCCATTTCCATGAGCATGGTATGCTCTTCCATCTGTTTACATCTTCATCTATCTCTTTTTTCAGTGTTCTATAGTTTTCTAATATAGGTCTTTTACCTCTTTAGTTAGTCTCTCTTTCTGTAATTTCACTATTAGTGTGTAGAAATGCCACAGATTTCTTGGCATTAATTTTGTATCCTGCTACATTGCCGAATTCATTTATTAAGTCAATTAGTTTTGGGATGAAGTCCTTCGGGTTTTTTATGTACAGTATCATGTCATCTGCAAATAAGGACAGCTTTACTTCTTCTTTTACAATTTGGATGCCTTTTATTTCTTCTTGTTGTCTAATTGCAATGGCTAATACTTCCAGTACTATGTCAAACAGGAGAGCTGAGAGGGGGCATCCCTGTCTTGTTCCTGTTCTTAAGGGAAATGGTTTTTGTTTTTGCCCATTGAGTATGATGTTAGCTGTGGCTTTATCTTATATGGCTCTTATGATGTTGAGGTCTGATCCTTCTATTCCTATTTTGCTGAGAATTTTTATCAAGAAAGGGTGTTGGATTTTGTCAAATGCTTTTTCTGCATCAATTGATATGACTGTGATTTTTCTCTCTCAATTTGTTTATGTGATGTATCACTTTTATTGATTTGTGAATATTGTACCAGCCCTGCATTCCAGGGATGAATCCTATTTGGTCATGGTGTATGATCTTTCTGATGTACTGCTGGATCCGATTTGCTAGAATTTTGTTGAGGATTTTGGCATCTATGTTCATGAGAGATATTGGCCTATCATTCTCTTTCATTGTGTTGTCCTTATCTGGTTTTGGTATTAGGGTGATGTTGGCTTCATAGAAGGTATTTGGAAGTGTTCCATCTTCTTGAATATTTTTGAATAGTCTGAGAAGGATAGGTTTTCATTCTTCCTTGAATGTTTGGTAAAACTCTTCTGTGTAGCCATCTGGTCCAGGGCTTTTGTTTGCTGGAAGCTTTTAGATGAGTGCTTCAATTTCTTCCATAGTTATTGGCCTATTGAGATTTTTAGGTTCTTCTTGATTGAGTTTTGGAAGGTTATATTTTTCTAGGAATATGTCCATTTCTTGCAGATTGTCCAATTTGTTGGAATAGAGTTGTTCATAGTATTTTTTTTTACAATTCTTTGTATTTCAGGGGGATCTGTTGTTATTTCTCCTCTTTCATTTCTGATTTTTTTTATTTGGGTCTTCTCTCTTTACTTCTTGGTGAACCTGGCAAGATGTCCATCAATCTTGTTTATTCTTTCAAAGAACCAGCTTTTGGTTTTGTTGATCTTTTGAATTATTTCTTTGGTCTCCATGTTGTTTATTTCTGCTCTGATCTTTACTATTTCCTTCCTTCTGCTTACACTGGGCTTGTCTTGTTGCTTTCTTTCTAGCTCTTTGAGTTGTAGGGTTAGGTAATTTATTACCATTGTTTCCTGTTTTTTTGCAGTAGACTTGTAGGGCTATGAACTTCTTTCTCAAGACTGCTTTCACTGTGTCCCACAAATTTTGTATTGTTGTGTAGTCATTCTCATTTGTTGTCATAATGTTTTTTTGTTTCTTCCTTGATCATTTTGGTTATCCAGTTGTTGTTTAATAGCATGCTGTTTAGTGTCCATGTGTTTGATTTCTTTCTATTGTTTTTATTATAGTTTTCTATTGTTTTTATTTCCAGTTTTATGCCACTGTGGTCTGAGAAAATGCTTGATATGATTTCTATCTTCTTGAATTGGAAGAGACTTTTCTTATGACCCAACATATGATCTATCTTTGAAAATGACCCATGTGCACTAGAGAAGAATGTATATTCTGTGGCTTTGGGGTGAAATGTTCTGAAGATGTCAATTAATTCCATCTGGTCTAGTGAGTCATTTAGGATTGATGTTTCTTTGCTGATTTTTTTCTTTAGAGAATTTGTCTCGTGGTGACAGTGGGGTATTAAAGTCTCCTACTATGATTGTATTGCTTTCAATCTCTCCCTTAATATCCTCCAGGAGTTTTTTTTATGTATTTAAGTGCTCCTATATTGGGTGTGTATATATTTACCAGAATTATTTCTTCTTGTTGGGTTGTTCCCTTTAGTATTATGAAGTGGCCTTCTTTATCTCTTGCTATGTCCTTCACTTTGAGATCTAATTTGTCAGGTATAAGTATTGCAACCCCAGCTTTTTTTTTCATTTCCATTTGCCTGAAATACCATCTTCCATCCCTTCACCCTCATCTGTGTGCATCTCTTTTCCTGAAGTGAGTTTCTTGTATAAAGCAGATATGTAGTTCATGTTTTCTTATCCAATTGGTTACCCTATGTTTCTTAATTGGAGCATTTAATCCATTTACATTTAAAGTTATTATTGATAGGTACTTATCTGTCACCATTTTTAGTCTTTACCCCAGAATTCCTTCCTTACCTCCTATTTCTATTTATTACAGCAGACCCTTTAACATTTTTGCATTACTGGTTTGGTGGTAATATATTCCCTTAGTCCTTTTTTGTCTGTGAAGCTTCTGATTTCACTTTCAATTTTGATTGAAAGCCTTGCAGGGTACAGTATTCTTGGATTCAGACCCTTCCTTTGCATGACTTTGTGTATTTCATTCCATTCTCTTCTGGCCTGATGAGTTTCTCTTGAGAAATCAGTAGCTAGTCTTATGGGGGTTCCTTTGTAGGCAACTTTCTGTTTCTCTCTGGCCGCTTTTAAGATTCTTACTTTGTCATTGGTGTTTGCCAATTTAATTATAACGTGCCTTGGTGTCAGTTTTTTGGGGTTCATTTTGCTTGGGACTCTGTGAGCTTCTTGGATTTGTGTGGGTTTTTTCTTTCCTATGTTGGGGAAATTTTCTGTCATTATTTCTTCAAACAGGTTCTCTAATCCTTGTTCAGTTTCCACTCTTTCTGGAACCCCATTTATGTGGATGTTGTTTTGTTTCATGTTATTCTAAAGTTCCCTTTGGTTCTCCTCTTGCTTTTTAATGTTATTTTCTAGAAGCTGCTGTACTTGTGTATTTTTTCCTACCGTGTTTTCTAGCTCACTGATGTGGTCCTCTGCTTCTCCTAGTCTACCTTTGATGCTTTCTAATGAGTTCTTTATAGCATTGATGTCATTTTTCATTTATTCTTGATTATTTTGCATTTCTTCTAGGTTCTTCTGCCTTTCTTCTTGCTTCTTCTTCATTTCTTCTTGCTTTTTCTTCATTTCCTCTTGGCTCTTACTCACATTATTGATTTTGTCTTCCATTCTTTTCATCCACCTTATGATCATTTCTCTGAACTCTTTCTCTGGCATGCTTATTTCTACTTCCATGTCTTTTACTTCTTTTTCTGGTGATAACTACCTTTCTGTTGTATGTGGGCTGTTTCTTCTTCTGCCCATGGTCTTTCTTCTCTGGGTGTCTGGTTATGTAGTTCTCTCTCCTACATTGATTCAAAGGCACAAACTACAACATGACCCAGTACAACATACAAGGCACTGAACAGAAATGTATTTCAGATGTTAATAATGAAAAATAAGGTGACCACCAATGAAAGACAAATTAGGGGCAAGTAGAGAAAGAAGAAGAGAAAAATGAGGAAAAAAGAAAGGAAAGAAGTGCCAAAATCAAATTGGGAGAGGGAGAAAAAAAAATAAACAAATGAACAAAAAATAAAAATAAAAAAATAAAAAGGAGAACAAGAAGAATAAAATAGAGAAAAAAAAGTCAGAGAGAAAAGAAAGAGGATAAGAGATTAAAGGGGAACAAAATATAGATGTCAGAAGAAAACTTCAATACAACAGTCACTAATTCCAACAAAGGCCAGCAACCAGTACCTGGAGATTAATACAAACTACAAATAACAACTGGTATTGAGGGAGGTGAGGGAAAAGAGAAGTAAAAAACAAACCCAAACAAAGCAAACAAAAAGCAAAATAAAACAAGTAGAATAAGCTAAAACAATCTCACAAAAAAGTACAAAAATCAATATAATCACCATTCAGGCAAACAGCAACAAAAGAACAGAGAAAAACAACTTTTTGGATAGTGAAGACAAGAAGAGAGAGGTATGTATGGACTTGGAGTAGGGGATTTGGAATTAGATATATAAGTGGGATGAAATTTTAACTAGGTAATGAGAAAGAATAGGGGGAATCTAAAGTTAGAAAAGGGAAAGAGAAACAAGATAACAAAATGGGGAAAGTTAGGAGGAAATTGTTGGCATAAAGGTAGAGTTGAGATGGAGTAAAATTATGTTAAAGGAAAGATGAAAATAGAATGTAGAACTCTAATCCCCAGGTAAAATAAAGGGAAAACAAAATTACATTTGTTTTTTTCCAAAAAAGTAAAATAGTAGTAGCAATAATACTAGTTGAAAAAAAATGTAATAATTAATAAGGTACAATCAATTGAGGTGGAAAGAAAAAAATAGTTTTTTAATTAAAATATGAAAAAATGGAAAATAAAAAAATTTAATAAAAGAAAAAGAAAAAAAACACACAGAATAGTCATTCACTTCCACTATTGTTCTGCTTGGCACTCCTGTTTCCCAGTAGGGAGGGTATTGCAGTTCCCTATGTTCCACTGCTATGTTTTAATCTCTTTATTCTTTTGTGGTTATATAAGAGTTAATTTGTGTATCATCCACTGGGTGGATCTGTTTCGGAAGTGACCTCTGAGAGTAAGCACAGGACCTCTCTAGGCTGTGCTCAGATCCTGCTACTCTGTGCTTCTCAAAACCAATTTGTGGGGATTTTGCAGCCGGGACACTGTAATAACTCCCAGGCTGTACCTCTTCCTCAGATCAAAATGAGTTGTTTTCTAGAGCTCCCCTCTATCAACAACTCTGAGAGTTTGCTTCCACACTTAGGGATCACACCCTGCCCCACATCCACATACCTCTCCAGAAGCAGCTTTCCCACAGCCTTGTTCCCACAGTGTGTGTGTCTCTGTTCTGCGGGACAGAAGACCTCACCTTATCCCAGGCGAAATCTGACCTTCCATGTGCCGTGTGGATCTTCTCTGAGTCCATATGTCTGCGCAGATTGGAGAGTGATGTTCTGGGTCCCCGGCTGTTCGGTGAGTGCTTCAGCTTCAGCTTTCAGACCGCCGCAGACATCCTCCTTCTTCTGCAAGATGGTGCAGTCTCTGTGTTGGCCCTGGTGGCTCTGGCAGACAAAAATCCTGCGGCAGTGAGGCTGCCTGGTCAGGAGAGCCTCATCCAGCAGTCCCCCACTTTCTCGTGGAGGATAACTGACTCTTATCTTGCCAACAAACACCCCCAGTGTGAATCTCAGCTGCTCTCTCTCCATTTGCCCTGCGACAAAGCTCCAGAGGCATTGTCTATTCCACTGCCATTTTTCCTCCCCTGTGGCAATTCTTGAATATTTTTGATATGATTCTTCTGTTTTACTTTTTCTTAAGACTCATTCATGGCTTATGCATTTTATATATTTTGCTTTTGATGATTATTAGCTTATATTGGTTATCTATATCAATAGATCTTTAAGTTGAAGATGCATGTCTTCAAAGAATATTTATGTTTGCTTTCTCTGAAAGCAGATGCTAAGATGGAATTTGGGGTACAAGATGTTTATTAAAGATTAAGCATCATTGGCAGAGTGAGAAATAAAATGTTGATTTAGGCCTGACAAAGCTTTGATCAATCAAGTGTAAAGCTCTGGAGAAAATATAGCCCTTCAGAATGATCTCGCAATGGACTGGAAAGGGTAGGCTGTTATACTTTACATCACTCAGTCACCAGAAGTGGGCTGTTCTGGGAAGGCCTTATCTCAGTGGGTAAGGTCTACACTTAAGGTTGACTGCTGGCAGAAATATCTGCAGTTGGACAGGAAGTCCTACCTTCAAGCGGATCTGGGTAGTAGGAAAAAAAGTATTGGAGTTATTGAGATTGCCCATAAGCATTGTATTTAAAAAAGAAGAAAGTTAAAGATCAATCCCCTGGCATTAATGGGTTGACAGAGAAAGAAGTATAATTTAAGATACTTGAGAAGGAAAGACCAGGAAAAAAGGGTCCTTATCTTAATTTTTAAAAATGAGAGTAAAAAGTTTGAGAATGATTAAACATACACTATCAAACAGAAATTGCACTCCACTTAGCATATAATTAATTCAATCATGAATGCAGATATGCAAACCCTAAGTTCTGTATATCCTGGCTTCATATCAACTACTAATTTACTTTCTTTTTTTTTTTAAATGTAACTTCTTTAAGAATCAGTAAAATGCTTAACTGAGTGTACATAAAGAAAATGTATCCATTCTGATATTTATTTCTGTTTTTGTTGCCCTGAATTCTTTCTCCACATATGATTCTATTTTTTTTCTAGGCTGATCTATAAAAGTAATTATTTCCTTGAATCATGGTTTTTAATATTAATTTAGAAATTCCTTAATTTTAAAGTTGGACATTTCTCAAAGTTCACTTTATTAATTATAGAGTCTTCATTTCCAAAGTTTGCTTCCTTTCAAAAATGCATTCTTTAAAATGCTTACCACTAGTTTATTATTGCCCTCGAGTGGCTTCTCTACATTTATTTTTTTTTTAATTCTTTCTGTGTCTGGTGTCCAGTGCTCTGTGTCTACTGACTTTATCTGTTGACCTGCAGTATTCTGTTACAACATTTTATTGGAAAACTAACTTACTGAATAATCTGTGCAGAAAAGGAATTTCCCTATCCAAAAACATAGAATTTTTTATACTTAATTCTATCCTTACCTTCAATGGCCACAGACACATGAAATTTTACTATTTCATTTCAAAGCCTCTATCATGTAGGCTATAGATTGATGGTGCCAATGTTTTGACAGTTCTTTTATTAGGTAATGGTGTTCTAGAAAGAAGGCCTTAAAATTCAAAACAACTTTTGAATTTGAGAAAAGTGGCCCCTGATCTTTCTTTTTATCACAGCTGTATGTTTCAAGTCAGATCATCCCAGCTAGCCTGGTTACAGATCTTTGACCGAAGTATGGTACTAAATACAAAGACTTATGGACTGGATGTAAATAAAAACAATAACCTGTCCACCATGTAGATGGTAAAAGATTACCTATGATGATTAATTTTATGGTAATAAAATTGACTGGATTACAGGGTACCCCAATATTTGGCTACACATTATTTCTGGGTGTGGTATTAGGGTTTCTGGACGAGATTGGCATTTGAATCGGTAGACTGAGTAAAACAGATAGTTCTTTCTAATCTGGATAGATATCATCTAGTTCTTTGAAGGACTGTTTAGAACAAAAAGGGAGAGAAAGGTGAATTTGCTGTCTGCCTGATTGCTTGAGCTGACCATCAGTCTTCTATCCCTGGATTGACCCTCACATTTTAGAATTACATCAGTGGTTTTCCTGCAGCTCCAGGTCTCAGACAGCAGATCATTGTCTCAACCTCCATAATCATGCCAGGCAATTTCTAATAACAAATTCCTTTATATTTATATTTATATGTTTTATATATTTCATACATTTGTGTACATAAATTATATAGATACAGATATAAGAAGATTAATTATATTATTATAATACTAGTGGCCTGGTGCACAACATTTGTGCATGAGGGGAGTAAAAGGGTTCCCTTAGCCCAGCCTGCATCCTCTCCAATAAGGGTCCTCTTTGCAGGATGTTCGACTGCCATCTCGAAATCTGGGACCACTGGCTCCTAACCGCTCACCTGCCTCCCTGCCTGACTGCCCTTAACTAGCTCTGCCTGCCTGATTGATCACCCCTAACGTTCCTCTCCTGCTGGCCTGATCTTGCCCCCAACTATTCTTCCCTGACAGCCTGATCTTGCCCCCAACTGCATCTGCCTGCCTAGTCACCCCTAACTGCCCTCTCCTGCCAGCCTAATCTTGCCCACTCTCTCTTTATTTTTTTCAGCAGTCCTCCAGGCCTCCCTGCCTCCCTGTCTCCTTCTTTCTCTTTTCTACTTGGGAGAGGGCGGGGCCAGTGGGTGCTACTCAACCCTCTGCCTGTCCTCCCTTTCATCCAGGCCTCTTCAGGCCCAGTCTGTTTTGTTTGCTCATTCTGAGAGAGGCTCTGAAAGTGAGCTGGGAGGGAGGGAAAGAAAGGGAGAAAAGGCTGTGAGCTGGTGGACACTGTGTGGGTATGTGCGTGTGTACAGTTGTGATGAGTGTGAGTGCTGGCCCTGCCTCCCCTGTCCCATTTCTGCTGCTATAAGTCCCCACCAACCAGAGCATACTGCACGTGCAGCCTGGGAATTAGTTCAAGCCTCCAATCATTGTGGATGTGATGGACCCAGGGTTTTTACATATTAGTATATTCTGTAGTTCTGTTTCACTGGAGAAAACTGGCTAGTATTCTGACCTAATCAGATCTCCTATCTTGGGCAACAGAGAAACTGGATGTATAAGAACATCTGGGTCACCAAAGCTGATTATTGTCAAGCAGTATCCCCACTGTGTCAAGGTTGCCTACCCTAGTTACAGACCACTAATCAATAGTCGGGAGAATAAAAGAGCCTCAAGATCTAGAGATAAACTACTATTGAATGGATTTCAATGCCAATTCTATTATTGACCTGCTGTGGGTTTGAGGAACAAAAATGGCATGAAGAAAAAAATTGCTAAATCAATAACAGTAGGACAAATGCTAACTAAAGCATCACAGCTACTGAAGTCTATTTTTTTTAAATTTATAGATTACTTTTTTGTAATAACTACAATTTGTGAAAATAGCATAATTTTTTTATAAAGATGTGTAGATAGAGAATAGCAGTCTCCTTTCTCAACATTTTATTGGTGATCTGTAACTACTGGTTGGTAGGCCTCCCTGACAGACATCTGATCCTTCAAGCATACTTCTTCTCATTCTTCTCATTCTTTTCTCTATGTTCACTTTCTTTTCTAATATTCTCCATCTTGCCCTCTTACTTTTCTCTCTACTAAAATCTTGTCTTTTACCTTTGCTTTTCATCTATTGGTGACATGCTTAGATATTACAATGATACTCCAGTCTAAGAAGGAGCATGACTCAAGCACTAAAAGGCATGTTGAGTTTCCTACCAAAATCATGGAAAAGTGAGGTTTTATTTATTTTTATTTTTTTCATTTAATTTCTTCCTTTATTAAAATTTCCTTTCTCTTCATTTTTTGGTCTTTAAGTGTAATTTACTTTTTTAAAAAAGTGAAACATAATTGACATAACAATGTGTAAATTTTAGGCAACAACATAATGATTTGATATATGTATATTGTTGTGAAATGATTAACATAATAAATTTAGTTAATATCCATAATCAAACCAGTTATCATTTTTTCTTTTTTGTTTTATTTTAATTCTTTATTGTTGAAAGGATAACATATGTCTCCTTTTCCCCCCATTGATCTCTCCCAGCAATTTTTCCTTGTGATAAGAACTTTTAAGATCAACTCTATAAGCAACTTACAAATATAAAACACATTATTTTAAACTATAGTAACCAGGCTGTACATTACATTCCAGGATTTTTTGTTTGATTGTTTGTTTGTTTTTGTTTAAATATTCTTTATTGTTTAAAATGTTGCATATATTAGTACATATATCTCCTTTTTTCCCCCATTGACTTCTCCCAGCTTTTCCTACACCTTGGCATATGTCCTCATCCCCCCCGCCCAGTGTCTTGGGTCCATTGGTGTACTTATATGCATGCATTACAAGTCCTTTGGTTGATCTATTTCCCTCTCTTCCCAAAACACCCCAGCTTTCCCACTGTAATTTGACAGTCTGGTGCTTTACTGCCTCTGTATTTATCCTTTTATTTATCACATTATAATGTTCTTTATTTTCCATAAATAAGTGGGGTCATGTGGTATTTTTCTTTCATTGCCTGGCTTATTTCACTTAACATAATGCTCTCCAGGTCCATCCATGCTGCTGCAAATGATAAGAATTCCTTCTTTTTTATAGCAGCATATAGTCAGTTGTGTAAATGTACCATACTTTTCTTTCTTTCTTTTTTTAAAATTTAATTAATCATTATTATTCAGATTATTACACTTCTTTCTCTTTTTTTCCCCCTTAGCTCCCCTCCACCTGGCTCCCACCCCTCCCTCTACCCTTTCCTCGCCCCGCATTGTCCTCATCCATAGATATATGATTTTTGTCCAGTCTCTCCCTACACCCCCTTCACCGCTTTTCCCCTGAGAATTGTCAGTCTGCTCCCTTTCTATGCTCCTGATTCCATTATATTCACCAGTTTATTCTGTTGATCAAATTTTTAATTCACTTTATTTTTAAATTCACTTGTTGATAGATATGTATTTGTTGTTCATAATTTTTTGTCTTTTACCTTTTTCTTCTTCCTCTTCTAAAAGAGTACCTTTCAGCATTTCATATAATACTGGTTTGGAGTTGATAAACTCCTTTAGCTTTTTCTTATCTATGAAGCTCTTTATCTGCCCTTCAATTCTGAATGATAGCTTTGCTGGATAGATTATTCTTGGTTGTAGGTTCTTGCTATTCATCACGTTGAATATTTCTTGCCACTCCTGTCTGGCCTGAATCCTTTCTGTTGAGAAATCAGCTGACAGTCTTATGGGGGCTCCCTTGTAGGTAATGAACTGTTTTTCTCTTGCTGCTTTTAATATTCTCTCTTTGTGTTTTGCTCTTGGTATTTTAATTATGATGTGTCTTGGTGTGGTCCTCTTTGGATTCCTTTTTTTTTTTTGGGGGGGGGGGGTTCTGTGCACTTCCTGGACTTGTAAGTCTATTTCTTTCACCAGATGTGGGAACTTTTCAGTCCTTATTTCTTTAAATAGGTTTTCAGTATCTTGCTCTCTCTTCTTCTGGCACCCCCACAATTCTGATGTTGGTATGCTTGAAGTTGTCCCAGAGGCTCCTTGCATTTTCTTCACATTTTTGGATTCTTTTTTCTTCTTGCTGTTCCAGTTGAGTGTTTTCTGTATCTTTATATTTCATTGTTTTTACTTGATTCTTGCATTTCTCTAGTCTGCTATTAGGTCTCTTTATAATATTTTTTATTTCAGTCAGTGTATGTTTAATTTCTAGTTGGTCCTTTTTCATCTCTAGTTGGTCCTTTTTCATCTCCTGTTGTGTCTTGCTAAATTTATCCATCTTTTCTAGGAAATTCTTGAAAAACCTTGCAACTCTATATCCAGTCTTTTGTTTTCCTCCATTTCTTTTGTTTGTTATCTATTCCTATGTCTCCGCATTTTCACTATGCAGGGAGAACTTCTGTGTTGCAATCAGCCTTATGATAGAAGAATTGCCAAATTGCAAAAGCCTCTCTGTGTAGCTTGGATGGGTGGAGTCTTAGAGAGCCTTGGCTTTGAGTAAGCCCCACCCTACATGGCCCCTGGGTCTTAAATGTCTCTCAATAATTGCTGGAGCCTTCTTGTGCACATGCACGCACGCATTTCTAGCCCTCTGCCTTTCTGGCTGCCCTGCGCTACAGGATCCATATGAGTCTGGATCCCCAGGATCTCGCCCAAAACTGGGGTTTAGTGGATTTAGAAGTGGTACAGATGGGAGGCTCTGTCTCCCGCTCACTTGAGCAAGCCAGCAGCACAATCACAGTTCATTTTCTGGGAACCATGGCATGCATGCCCCCAAACTTCTGCCCTTTAGCAGCTCCCCTAAATTTCCAGGCACTCCTCCCTTTTCTGCCCCCATATGAATCTTGCCTGGACCTGAGGTTCAATGCTGTAGAATAAGGGGTTCAGTGCAGTTGGGAGTCTGTGTCTTCCTCCTGCCAGAGGAAGCCAGCCAGGTACTCTGCCAACTGCTCTCTCCACATGCGCATCTCTGTACCTCAGCTTTTTGCAGCTCCTCTGAGTCTCTGTGAGCCTGTCTCTTTCCTTCTAATTGTAGAATTTCCACTCAGCCAACTTTCTTGTGTCTTTTAGTTGTAGTTTTAAAAATTGTTGTGCAAGGCAAGAGTTTAGGTGTTCACCTATGCCACCATCTTGGTTCGTCTCACAGGGAACATACTTTTCTAATCCACTCATCTGTTGTTGGGCATTTAGGCTGTTTCCAAATCTTAGCTATGGTGAATTGTGCTGCTATGAACATAGGGGTGCATATATCTTTTCTAATTGGTGTTTCTAGTTTCTTGGGATATATTCCTAGAAGTGGGATTACTGGGTCAAATGGGAGCTCAATTTTTAGTTTTTTTTAGGAAATTTCATACTATTCTACACACTGGCTATACCAGTCTGTATTCCCACAAGCAATGCACAAAGGTTCCTTTTTTCCACATCGTCGTCAGCATTTATCATTTGTTGATTTGTTGATGGTTGCCAATCTGGCAGGTGTGAGATGGTACCACATTGTCATTTTGATTTGTATCTCTCAGATATTTAGTGGCATTGAGTATGTTTTCCTATGTCTCTTGACCTTCCTTCTGTCTTCTTTTGAAAATATTCTATTTAGGCCCATTGCCCTTTTTTTATTGGATCATTTATCTTCCTTTTATCAGCGGTTCTCAACCTGTGGGTCACGACCCCTTTGGGGGTTGAACAACCCTTTCACAGGGGTCGCCTAAGACTACTGGAAAACACCTATTTCCCATGGTCTTAGGAGCCAACAGACTGCTCCTCGGTGTAGCAAAGTGTAGCAATGTAGTTGTTATATTAAGACTGTTACCCATGCTACACCACCATTCAAGACAAAATTTCATTTATTTGTAATTAGAAATAAATATTTCACAATATATAATTACATATTGTTTTTGTGATTGATCACTATGCTTTAATTATGTTCAATTTGTAACAATGAAAATACATCCTGCATATCAAATATTTACATTACAGTTCATGACAGTAGCAAAATTACAGTTATGAAGTAGCAACGGAAGTAATTTTATGTTTGGGGGTCACCACTACATGAGGAGCTGTATTAAAGGATCTCGGCATTAGGAAGGTTGAGAACCACTGCTTTTATTAACTTGTATAAGTTCCCTGTAGATGTTGGAGATTAAATCTTTCTCAGTGATAACATATGCAAACATGTTCTCCCATACATTGGGCTTTTTTGTTGTTTTGCTGAAGGTTTCTTTTTCTATGCAAAAGCTTTTTATTTTGATGTAGTCCCATTTGTTTATTTTCTTTTTAGCCTCCATTGCCGTAAGAGCAGTATCAGTGAAGAACTTGCTTTGGCATATGTCAGATTTCTCTGCTTGTGGATTCCTCTAGTATTTTTATGGTTTCATATTTTATGTTTAAGTCTTGTATCCATTTTTAGTTAACTTTTGTATATGGTGTAAGTTGGTGGTTTAGTTTCAAATTTTTGCATGTATCTGTCCAATTTTTCCAACACCATTTATTGAAGAGGCTATATTGGCTCCATTATATGTTCATGCCTCCTTTGTCAAATATTAGTTGAGATTAGTGGTTTGGGTGGATATCCGGATTCTCTATTTCATCCATAGGTCTATATGTCTGTTCTTGTGCCAGTACCAGGCTGTTTTGAGAACAATTGCTTTGTAATACACCGTAAAATCTAGTATTGAGATCCCACCTACTTTGTTCTTCTTTCTCAGGATAGTTGTGGCTATTCAGGACCTTTTCTTGTTCCAGATGAAATTTTAGAGAGTTCTTTCTAGGTTTGTGAAATAGGTATGCCATTGGTATTTTAATGGGGAGTGCATTGAATCTTTAGATTGCTTTGGATAGAATAGACATTTTAATGATGTTGATTCTCTCAGTCCATAAACATGGTATGTTCTTCCATCTGTTTACATCTTCCTCTATCTCTTTTTTCAGTGTCCTGTAGTTTTCCATGTATAGGTCTTTTACCTTCTTAGTTAGGTTTATTCCTAGGTATCTTAAGTTTTTTGGTGTGATGGTAAATGAAATTACTTTTTAGTCTCTCTTTCTGTAAATTCACTATTGGTGTATAGAAATGCCACATATTTCTTGACATTAATTTTGTATCCTGCTATATTGCCAAATTCATTTATTAAGTACATTAGTTTTTTGATGGAGTCTTTTGGGTTTTTTATGTACAATATCATGTCATCTGCAAATAAGGACAGCTTTACTTCTTCTTTTACAATTTGGATGCCATTTTTTTTTCTTCTTCTTGTCTAATTGCAATAGCTTCTATTTCAAGTACTATGTCAAACAGGAGTGTTGAGAGTGGACATCACTGTCTTGTTCCTGTTCATAGGGAAAGTGGTTTTAGTTTTTACCCTTTGAGTATGATGTTAACTGTGGGTTTATCATATACGGCTTTTATTATGTTGAGGTATGATCCTTCTATTCCTACCTTGTTGATAGTTTTTATCAAGAAAGGGTGTTGGATTTTGTCAAATGCTTTTTCTACATCAGTTGATATGACTATGTGGTTTTTCTCTCTCAATTTGTTTATGTGATGTATCACGTTTATTGATTTGTGAATATTGTACCATCCCTGCATTCCTGGGATGAATCCTACTTGGTCATGGTGTATGATCTTTCTGATGTACTGCTGGATCCGATTTGCTAGAATTTTGTTGAGGATTTTGGCATCTATGTTCATGAGATACATTGGCCTATCATTCTCTTTCATTGTGTTGTCTTTATCTGGTTTTGGTATTAGGGTGATTCTAGCTTCATAGAAGGTGTTTGGAAGTGTTCCTTCTTCTTGAATGTTTTTGAATAGTCTGAGAAGGATAGGTTTTAATTCTTCCTTGAATGTTTGGTAAAACTTTCCTGTGTAGCCATCTGGTCCCAGGCTTTTATTTGCCGGTAGCTTTTTGATGACTGCTTCAATTTCTTCCATAGTTATTGGCCTATTGAGATGTTTAGATTCTTCTTGATTGAGTTTTGGAAGGTTATATTTTTCTAGGAATATGTCCATTTCTTGCAGGTTGTCCAATTTGTTGGAATAGAGTTGTTCATAGTATTTTTTTTTACAATCCTATGTATTTCAGTGGGATCTGTTGTTATTTCTCCTCTTCCATTTCTAATTTTTTTTTTATTTGGGTCTTTTCTCTTTGCTTCTTGGTGAACCTGGCTAGAGGTCCATCAATCTTGTTTATCCTTTCAAAGAAACAGCTCTTGGTTTTGATGAACTTTTGAATTATTTCTTTGGTCTCCATGCTGTTTATATCCACTCTGATCTTTACTATTTCCTCCTGCTTACACTGGGCTTTTCTTCTTGCTCTCTTTCTAGGTCTTTGAGTTGTAGGGTTAGGTAATTCATTACCATTGTTTCCTGTTCTTTTTTTTTTTTTTTTTTTTTGCAGTAGGCTTGTGGGCTATGAAATTTCCTCTCAAGACTGCTTTCACTGTGTCCCATAAATTTTGTATTGTTGTGTTGTCAATGTCATTTGTTGTCATAATGTTTTTTTGTTTCTTCCTTGATCTCTTTGGTTACCCAGTTGCTGTTTAATAGCATGCTGTTTAGTTTCCATGTGTTTGATTTTTTTCTATTGTTTTTATTATAGTTGATTTCACTTTTATGCCACTGGGGTCTGAGAAAATGCTTGATATGATTTCTATCTTCTTGAATTGGAAGAGACTTTTCTTATGACCCAACATATGATCTATCTTTGAAAATGACCCATGTGCACTGGAGAAGAATGTATATTCTATGGCTTTGGGGTGAAATGTTCTGAAGATGTCAATTAATTCCATCTGGTCTAGTGAGTCAGTTAGGATTGATGTTTCTTTGCTGATTTTTTGTTTAGAGGATTTGTCCAGTCTTGATAGTGGGGTATTAAAGTCTCCTACTATGATTGTATTGCTGTCAATCTCTCCCTTAATATCCTCCAGGAGTTTTTTTTAATGTATTTAGGTGCTCCTATATTGGATGTGTATATGTTTATCAGAGTTATTTCTTGTTGGGTTGTTCCTTTTAGTATTATGAAGTGGCCTTCTTTATCTCTTGCTATGTCCTTCACTTTGAGATCTAATTGGTCAGATATAAGTATTGCAACCCCAGCTTTTTCTTTCATTTCCATTTGCCTGTAATACCATCTTCCATCGCTTCACCCTCAATCTGTGTGCATCTCTTTTCCTGAGGTGAGTTTCTTGTAGACAGCAGATATATGGATCATGTTTTCTTATCCATTTGGTTACCCTATGTCTCTTGATTGGAGCATTTAATCTGTTTAGATTTATAGTTATTATTAATAGGTACTTATCTGTCACCATTTTTACTCTTTACCCCAGAATTTCTTTTTCACTTCTTAATTCTTTTTATTAAAGCAGACCCTTTAACATTTCTTGCATTGCTGGTTTGGTGGTAATATAGTCCCTTAGTCCTTTTTTGTCTGTGAAACTTTTGATTTCCCCTTCAATTTTGATTGAAAGCCTTGCAGGGTACAGTATTCTTGGATTCAGATCCTTTCTTTGCATGACTTTGTATATTTCATTCCATTCTCTTCTGGCCTGATGAGTTTCTCTTGAGAAATCAGTAGCTAGTCTTATGGGGGTTCCTTTGTAGGTAACTTTCTGTTTCTCTCTGGCCGCTTTTAAGATTCTTACTTTGTCATTGGTGTTTGCCAATTTAATTATAATGTGCCTTGGTGTCGGTTTTGTGGGGTTCATTTTGCTTGGGACTCTGTGAGCTTCTTGGATTTGTGTGGGTTTTTTTCTTTCCTATATTGGGGAAATTTTCTCATTATTTCTTCAAACAGGTTCTCTAATCCTTGTTCAGTTTCCACTTTTTCTGGAACCCCAATTATGCAGATGTTGTTTTATTTTGTGTTATTCTAAAGTTCCCTTAGGTTTTCCTCTTGCTTTTTAATTTTTTTTCCCTAGAAGCTGCTGTACTTGGGTATTTTTTCTTACTGTGTCTTCTAGCTCACTGATGTGGTCCTCTGTTTCTTCTAGACTATTTTTGATGCTTTCTATCAAGTTCTTTATAGCAGTGATATCATTTTTATTTCTTCTTGCATTTCTTCTTGCTTCTTCTTCATTTCCTCTTGGGTCTTTTTCATTTCCTCTTGAATCTTACTCACATTGTTGATTTTGTCTTCCATTTTTTCATCTACCTTATGATCATTTCTCTGAACTCTTTCTCTGTCATCCTTATTTCTACTTTCTGGTGATACCTGCTTTTCTTTCATATGCAGGCTGATTCTTCTTCTGCCCATGGTCTTCCTTCTCCTGGTGTCTGGTTATGTAGTTCTCTCTCATACATTGATTCAAAGACACAAACTACAACATGACCCAACACAACACACAAAACACTGAATAGAAATGTATTCCTGATGTTAATAATCACAAATAAGGTGTCCACCAATGAAAGACAAATTAGGGGTAAGTAGAGAAAGAAGAAGAGGAAAATGAGGAAAAAGGAAAGGAAAGAAGTGCCAAAATCAAATTGGGAGAGAGAGAAAAAAATAAATGGACAAAAAATAAAATAAAATAAAGAAATAAAAGGACAACAAGAAGAATAAAAGAGAAAGAGGGAAAAAAAGTCAGAGAGCAAAGAAAGAGGATATGAGTGAAAAGGGGAACAAAATATAGATGTCAGAAGAAAACTCCAATAGAACAGTCACTAATCACAACAAATGCCGGCAACCAGTACCTGGAGATTAATACAAACTAAAAATAACAACTGGTATTGAGGGAGGCCAGGGAAAAGAGAGGTAAAAAACAAACCCAAACAAAGCAAACAAAAAGCAAAATAAAACAAGTAGAATAAACTAAAACAATCTCACAAAAAAGTACAAAAAAATCAATATAATCACCATTCAGGCAAACAGCAACAAAAGGACAAAGAGAAAAACAACTTTTTGGATAGTGAAGACAAGAAGAGTGAGGTATGTATGGACTTGAAGTAGGGGATTTTAAATTAGATATATAAATGGGATGATATTTTAACCAGGTAAAGAGAAAGAATAGAGAGAATCTAAAGTTAGAAAAGGGAAAGAGAAACAAGACAACAAAATGGGGAAAGTTAGGAGGAAATTGTTGGCATAAAGGTAGAGTTTAGATGGAGCAAAATTATGCTAAAGGAAAGATGAAAATAGAATGTAGAACTCTAATCCCTAAGTAAAATAAAGAGAAAACAAAATGACACACCTTTTTTTCCAAAAAGGTAAAATAGTAGTAGTAATAATACTGGTTGAAAACAAAAATGTAATAATTAAAAAGGTAAAATTGAGGAGGAAAGAAAAAAATAGTTTTTTTTAATTAAAATATGCAAAAATGGAAAATAAAAAAATAAATAAATAAATTTTAAAAAGAAAAGAAAAAAAAAATAGAATGGTCATTCACTTCCACTATTGTTCTGCTTGGCACTCCTATTTCCCAGTAGGGAGGGTATTGCAGTTCCCTGTATTCCACTGCTGGTGTTTTAATCTCTTTATTCTTTTGTGGTTATCTGATAGTCAATTTTTGAGTCATCCACTGGGTGGCAGTGTTTAGGAATTGACCTCTGAGACAAAGCACAGGACCTCTCTAGGCTCTCCTCAGATCCTGCTACTTTGTGGTTCTCAAAACCAATTTGTTGGGATTTTGCAGCTGGGACACTGTAATAACCCCAAGGCTGTCCTTCTGCCTCAGATCAAAATGAGTTGTTTTCTAGAGCTCCCCGTTGTCAACAACTCTGAGAGTTTGCTTCCACACTTATGGATCATGCCCTGCCCCACATCCACAGACCTCTTGCTTTTCCGCAGCTCGGTTCCCACAGTGTTCATGTCTCTGTTATGTGGGACAGAGACCTCACCTTTTCCCAGGGCAAATCTGACCTTTCCATGTGCCATGTGGATCTCCTCTGAGTTTGCATGTCTGCACAAATTGGAGAGAGGTGTTCTGGGTCCCCGGCTGTTCGGTGAGTGCTTCAGCTGTAGTTTTCAGACTGCCGCAGACATCACCTCCCTCTGCAAGATGGCGCGGTCTCTGTGTTCACGCTGGTGGCTCCGGCAGACAAAAACCCCATGGCAGTGGGGCTGCTTGGTCAGGAGAGCCCTGTCTAGCAGTTCCCCTCTTTAGCCAGTGCTTAGATCCTGCTTTCCCGATGGCATTCAATACTGATTTGTGGTAGTGTGTTGCCCCAGAGCTGGTTCTCTGATGGTTATTCCCTGCTCTGATTCCCAGGTTCCAGAAAAACAACTTTCCCCTATAGTCTCTTAGGGTGTCCCCCCTTTGGTGATTTTATGTATTGGGCTTAATAATCAGAAGTGAGGATTTAAAGAGGAAAAATAAAAAACAAAAATAAACAACAACAAAAAAGAGCCAGCATAAGTATGCGAACTCTGGAGCTGTGCACAAGTCTGTGCGGTATTTTTTCCCACCTTAGGTTTAAGCTGTTGGCATACTTTTAAAATTTTTAGGCTGTCCTTTTTTGTCAGATCAAAATGGGTTGCTTTTTAGACTTCCTTTCTTTAAGTAGCTCTGAGGACCCCCTTTAACAATCACAGATCACACCAGTTTCAACAGCCACAGATTTTTCTAGGCGCAGACTTCCCCTGGTCCTCCAGCTCACACAGTGCATGCGTTTCTCTCTCCTGCTAGGACCAAAGACCTTACCTTATCCCAGGTGAAATCTGACCTTTCTGTGATGGAGTATAGAGCTCCTCTGAATCTGTCTGTTTGTGTTAATTGGGGACTGGTGTTCTGGGATTCGCAGCTGTTTGGTGGGTGTCATAGTTGTAGATTTTTCGGGCTTCTGATAATATCCACTTTCCCCTTCAATATGGCATGGTCTCCGTGTCTGATCTGGTCACTCCGGGAAGGAACCCAGTAGCAGTGGGGGCTGCCCGGTCAGGGGAACCCTGTCCATCAGTCCCCCACTGTCTCCTGCAATATAGCTATCCCTCAACTCACCAACAAACACTCCTCATGTGACCCTCAGCTGTTCTTTCTATCTGCTCCAGGACAAGGCTCAGGACACGTCTGTCTATTCCACTGCCATTTTTTCCTCTCAAAAGTGAGGCTTTGGCTTCTTCAAAAATTTTTTTGATAGGAAAAGAAAAAGACAAAAACATAAGCTAATTTTACCCTTAATGTTTTGGTGTATTTTTTAAGTGCAGATTTGTAGGTCACTCTGGGTGAAGAAAAATGCTAGACATGGTTAAACATCCATTACATTGGGCAGAAAAAAAAAATACATGAGGACACTTGAATTGTTTTTCCACAGAATTTCACACATTTTTATCACATCACTTTCATTGTAGGGCACAAATCTTCCCTTGGCACAAGAGAGGACTGAGATCTACTCCAGTCTGTCACATCACTAGTTGTCACAGAAGGACATTTTCTGTTTAGGCATAACAGATCTATAGGGTTATATTTTTAGCTCATATCTTCTTACGTGTACATATGTACTTGCTACTACTACCAACACTGCATTAGCACCCTGAGAAGAGGCAAACAAAGTCAGGGTGGGAATAAGGGCAAGACTTCCCGTTGTCAAATTTGAAAGTCTAAAAATGGTGTTTGGAAAATGTATGTCTGTGGAGTCTGTAATTGTGATAGAAGAGATAGTAATAATAAGTCACATCAAAAAGGTCAGTCTGTGTTTTCAGAATGCCCTGAATAACCAGAGTCATAATTTTCCCTCAAAGGAAAACATGTTAAGAAGATGATCCACTACATTGCACATTACGATAGTCTCTGGAAGACATCTTTTGCTCCCATCCCTTGTAACAACAAAGTCTGGGTTTCTGTCATTCTTGGGAGGCTGTGATGCTTTTTTGGAGTCGAATTTTGGAGAGTGGTTCGTAATCTACTTTGGAAGTTTCTTTGTTGCCTCACCAGGAAAAGTGACTTAAAAAAAGTCCTGAGTTCTTTGGAGTGTTTGAGGATAAGGTGTGGTAGAGAAAAAGATTAGGCAGGCAGGGCTTAAGGCAGCTTCAGCAAGGGCAACTCAGCAATGATTGCTCTTAGGGGAGGGTTTGTTTTTATTACTTATGTTAGTATTCAGCATAGTTTTCATTTGAATAAAAGGACAGAGAAGACAAAAAGTTTTTAAAAAATCTGGATTTAGGGCATTTTTATGAACATTTTGTGCTTTATTTTCCATTGGCAAAAAAGGATAATATTTAGATCCTTATCCTCATAAAATTCACTGCCCTTCTCCTACTTTCTTCTCAGATGCTATGGATGTTGTGGAAGAATAATTAGATCAGATCTATTAAAATGACTTGAGCTTTGAGAGAAAGACCCTTTGAAAATACAAGTTGTCATTTTGCTTGTCTCCTATAGACACATTAAACCACTGATGTCCTCATCTTAATTCAGGGCCCATCAGTTTGTGATATCTAAACTTTAAAAAAACAGTTGGAGTTATCTAACAACTTCTAAAGAATAGCAGATCTGTAGATCTTAGTGGGAGACAGAACAGCAGGATAATATGCTCAGAAAACCAAATATGTATTTTTTATATTCTTAGTCTCTGCCCCACTTCATTTTCTCTGGTCAACCTCTCCCTTAGCTATACTTCCAACCCCTTCTCCACATGGTCCCAAGACCTCCAAATTCACTTTAAATATATTAGAAGAGGTATCTTCATTAAAAGAAATACCTTCATTATAAGGGGTATGGTGATAGATCCTTGTCATTATTGCAGTCTTTCTCCCTCATTTCGAAGTTGGCATGAAAGTCTTGGTATACAGAACAGTGTCATCTGCTTTAATGATCTGTACCCTGGAATTGGAGCCCCAAAGCCCCAGGCTCTCTGGCTCACACTGTGCAAGGGAAAGGGCTGGTGCTCATGTTTTATTGGAAGGATGGGAACAAAGGATGTTAAGAGGACTACACAAGGGCCATGTGAGTGATAACAAGCCTTGTGAAATTTTTTCAACTCCCTTCCCGAACCTTAGCTGTTGTGACAAATGTGTCAAAACTTTAGACAGGGAATA
>PVJN01026853.1:0-28648 GCA_004026805.1 Lasiurus borealis | reverse complement strand
GCCGCTGCTGTAGTCTCGCTGGATGAACACCTTCCCGAACACCGGCGCCTGCTGCGGCCTCATGGCGAGCACAGGACCGGGCCGCGCTGCGGGTTCCGGGGAGAGACAGCAACCGCGGGTCAGATCCCCGGCCTCGACCCCGGACGCCAGCCCGCCAGCGCCTCGGACCCACCCACCGCCCACAGCAGCCCGCGGCCTCCCCCGCCCGACTCCCCTGCACCCATGCTGTCCCGGCGGGCCTTTAGCGGCGGCCCCTGCTCACGCCCCGCGCCCCCCACCAGCCCGGTTCGGCCCGGGGAAACACGAACCCGCCTCCTCCGCCCTCCAGCTGCTGTCGCGCCGCCCGGGCCGTCACTTACGACCTGTCGCAAAAAGCCGCCTGTTGCCCCGCCCCCTCGGATCGGCCTCCTTCCGCAAGTCTGGGACCCGCCCGCTTCCCCGGCCAGAAAGCGACTCTGCCGAGCTTGCGCGTGCCGGTCCCCAGCATGCATGCTGTGGGTGGGGCTCCGGCGGACTCCGCCCCCTGCCCCGCCCCGCCCCGAGAAGCCCCGCCCCGAGGAGCCCAACCGGAAGGAAGAAGAGGGGCGGAGCCGGAGGGCGTGGCGGGCCGCGGCCGGTAACTGCTGTGC
Source organism: Lasiurus borealis (assembly GCA_004026805.1). NCBI lineage: Eukaryota > Metazoa > Chordata > Mammalia > Chiroptera > Vespertilionidae > Lasiurus > Lasiurus borealis. The sequence continues at coordinate 28,019 of PVJN01026853.1, read as the reverse complement.
AGACGGGAGTCCCCTATACTTTTGCAGGAGTTTGAGGTCGGGGATTTCCAGGTTGCGTCATTTCCCAGCTGATCTCGGCGAGGTAAATTTTTTTTTTTTTTAACAATGGCTGATCGCCGGGGTTTCCTTTCCCTGTGGACGGAGGGTCGCAGCTGGCACGTGGAGCGCCACCCAACTCCATCGACACAAAGTGCTCCCATTGGGAAACCGCCGGCTCCTGGGCGTCCGTTGGACAGCGGGGCAGAAGGGCGGGCGAAGACTCCTCCATCACGGTCAAACCTCTGCAACCTCTCCGAAGTGGTGTCCTCCTGCCCCAAAGACTTATTTCTCATTCGGTACCCCCGCCCACCCGAGAGCACAGCGGTCCTCCCCTCCCCGTGGGCCGCCGGCCGCCTCCTCTGGCTCAGCTCACCCTGCGTGACTGTTATCCGGGGTGTCCGGCTGAACGTAGCTGGTGAGCCCCCCTGCCTGACCCTGCCCTTTGTGAATTTTTAAAATACTCTTCGTTTATTGCATTTTAAAAACAGCTTTGTGGAGGTATAAACAGCATTCAATCAACTGAACATATTTACATTGGAAAAATGGATTTGTTCTGACAGGTATATAACCATGAAGTCATTTCAATCAATATGGTGAACGTTTATCACTTTTTTAGTTTATTTTTTAATTTAATAAATCTTTATTGTTCAGATTATTACAGTTGTTCCTTTTTTTACCCCCCTCTCAGCTCCACTCCACCCGGTTCCCACCCCACCTTCTTCTGCCCTGGCACCTCCTCCCGATTGCCCTCATCCACAGGTTATGATTTTTGTCCAGTCTCTTCCCGAACCCCCCATAACCCTTTACCCCCATGAGAATTGTCAGTCCACTCCCTTTCTGTGCCCCTGATTCTATTATAGTCACCAGTTTATTCTGTTCTTCACATTTTTTATTCACTTGATTTTTAGATTCACTTGTTGATATGTATTTGTTGTTCCTAGTTTTTATCTTTACCTTTTTCTTCTTCTTCCTCTTCTTACAGAGTACCTTTCAGCATTTCATATAAATGGTGATGATGAACTCCTTTTAGTATCTGGGAAGCTCTTTATCTGCCCTTCAATTCTGAATGATAGCTTTGCTGGGTAGATTATTCTTGGTTGTAGGTTCTTGCTATTCATCACTTTGAATATTTCTTGCCACTCCCGTCTGGCCTGCAGAGTTTCTGTTGAGAAATCAGTTGACAGTCGTATGGGTGCTCCATGGTAGGTAACTATTTTTCTCTTGCTGCTTTTAATATTCTTTGTCTTTGCTCTTGGCATTATAATTATGATGTGTCTTGGTGTGGTCCTCTTTGGATTCCTTTTGTTTGGAGTTCTGTGCGCTTTCCGGACTTGTAAGTTTATTTCTTTCACGAGGTGGGGGGGAGTTTTCAGTCATTATTTCTTCAAATAGGTTTTCAGTATCTTACTCTCTTTTTTCTCTTCTTCTAGCACCACTCATAATTCTGATGTTGGTACGCTTGAAGTTGTCCCAGAGGCTCCTTACCCTCTCTTCATATTTTTGGATTCTTTTGGATTTTTGCTTTTCTGGTTGAGTGTTTTTTGCTTCTTTGTATTTCAAATCTTTGACTTGATTCTTGCAATTCTCTAGTCCAGTGGTCGTCAAACTCTTAGTCAACAGATCAAAATATCAACAATACGATTGAAATTTCTTTTGAGAGCCAGTTTTTTTAAACTTAAACTTCTTCTAATGACACTTATTTAAAATACACTCGCCAAGACCTTGGTGTTTTGTGGTAGAGCCACACTCAACGGGTCAAAGAGCTGCATGTGGCTCATGAGCGGGGGTTTGCCGACCACTGCTCTAGTCTCCTTTAGATCTTCGTATATTTTTTATTTCAGGCAGTGTATGCTTCATTTCTAGTTGGTCCTTTTTTCATATCCTCAAGGGTCTCACTAAATTTATTGGTCTTTTCTAGAAAATTTTTGAAAAACTTATAACTAGTTTTGAACTCTATATCCACTCTATATGTTTGCTTTCCTCCATTTCTTTCATTTGTGATCTGTTTCTTTGTCTCTGCATTTTGACAGAGTGGCTTTGTGGGCTAGATGTCCTATAGGGCCCAGTGGCTCAGCCTCCCTAATTACCTGAGGTGGACAATCTTGGTGCACCCCCTTTGTGAGCTGTATTCACAGTCTTCTAGTTAAGCCTTGATTGTTGTTAGTATCACTGGGAGGAATTGACCTCCAGGCTGAATTGGCTGTGAGGATCAGCTGTGTCTATGCCAGGAGAACTTCTGTGTTGGAGACACCCTTATAAGACAAAACTTGCAAAAGCCTCTGTGCTCAGCATGGATGGGGTGGAGTCTCAGGGGGGAGCAGACAGCACTGGCTTCCTGTCAGCCCTGCCCTAATAGGCCCCTGTGTCTCAGTGTCCCATGTTAATCACTGGAAGCACCTTTGAGAGAAAGCTGCCCTAGAGTTCTGCCCACTGCCAGACAGTCCAGTTTCTCCCTGAATGAAAATGGGTTCCCAGCGTCTTGCCTGGAACTGGAGTTAAGTGCATTCAGGAGCTTTTGTCTCCCTCCCGCTTGAGAAAGCCAGCCATGCACTCAGTTGCCTGCTCTCTTTGCATGCATGCACACGTCTCAGTACCTTTCCCACAGTTCCTCTGAGTCTCAGTGTGGTTTTCTCTTTCCTAACAGTCCATTTTCACCTTGTATGAGTCTGGGTTCCCAGAGTCTCGCCTGGAACTGGAGTTCAGTGCAGTCAGGGAGCTTTTGTCTCCCTCCCGCTTGAGAAAGCCAGCTGCATACTCAGTTGCCAGTCCTCTCCGCATGCGCGTCTTAGTACCTCTGCCTCCTGCAGCTCCTCTGAATCTCCGTGTGCTTTTCTCTTTCTTTCTAGTTGGAGAATTTCCCCTCAGCCAGCCTTCCTGTGGTTCTGGATGATGTCCGTTTTGTCTTTTAGTAGTAGTTTTGAAATAGTTGTTCGAGGCAGCAGTTCAGGTGTTTGCTGATGTTGCCACCTTGGTTTCTCCCATTTACCACTTTTAAAAGGTTCCTCCTGCTCCTTTGTAATGTCTCCTTCTCTACCATCCCCAGCCCCTTTCCTCAGGCACTGATCTGTTTTTTTGTCACATACATTAGTTACATTTTTGTGAATTTTATATTAAAAAAGTGAATTATATGGGATATACTTTTGGGAGGGGGCAGTCTGGCTTCTTTCATATAGACTATTTTGTGATTCATTTGGTGGTTATCAAGAATTCATTCCTTTGTGCTGCTGGATAATATTTCATGATATGAGTATTCCACATCTGCTTATTTATTCACTTGTTGGTGGACATTTGAGTTGCTTTGGGTTTGGAGCTATCTATATCTATATCTATATCTATATCTATATCTATATATCTATATCTATATCTATATCTATACATCTATATATCATCTATATCTACATATCTATATATCTAATCTATATCATCTATATCTATCTATATATCTATATCTATATCTATCTATATATCTATATCTATATCTATATCTATATCTATATCTATATCTATATCTATATCTATATCTATATCTATATAAGGCTAATATGCTAAGTGTCCCACAGTTTGGGTAATGTCTTCATGTAGTAATGCCTGGCTTCCTTTCCGTAGCAACAACTAGCCTTCTTGCAGTTTCTTCAACCCAGGAACATGACTTGCTTTATAGCTAGGTGGAAACATTTTCACACTTTAACCAAATGTCTGTGAAGCATTTTCTCATGCCTCATCTCATTTGATCCTCACAGAAGTCCTGGAGTAGATAGATAGGAGATTCAGTGGAATCCTTTTTTTTTTTTTTTCATTAGCTGGAAAACATAAATTTAGAAAGCTTAGAAACTTGACATGGCTGAAAAGAAGTAAGAAATGGTGGAACTTGACAATAATTTCAGGTTTTCTCACTGCATAGAATATAATGAAACACTGCTGCTGTTAAATATTTTACCCCTTGTTCTCCCTGTGTGATCTACAATCTGCTTCATGTAGATATTTACTGCTGTGTTGCTGACAATTATATGAAAGAGAAGTTAGGATGCTTGAATGGGCTGGAAAAAGTTTTGCTAAAGCAGAAAGCAGGTCTAATTAAGCAAGTTTATTCTATATCTGTAAAAGGCTAAGTTAACTCGTGTATGCATGATACATATAAAGCTCTAGCTGGCTCCAATCGCATGCATGTGTCTCCATTTGTTATTGTCGATCATGAATTTAGTTAACACTTTTATTATAAAGGATGAGTAGTGACATTAAAATACTTCTAATTAATTTCCTTTTAATGTGCATGAATTTGTGCACTGGGCTACCAGTTACAAATAAAGCTACTATTGGACATTCATCTACAAGTCTTTTTATGTACACATGTTTTTATTTCTCTTGGGTAAATACCGAGGGATAGAATGGGTCATAGGATAAGTATATGTTTAATGATTTGGGAAACTGCCAAACTTTTCCACAGTGATTGGCAGTTTTACATTCCCATCAGCAGTGTATCGGAGTTCCAGTTGCTCTACATCTCTGTCATCCATGTAGTTTTACCTTTCATATTTCTATGACTGATGATTTTGAACATCTTTTCATGAGCTTACTTGTCATCCCTGTATCTTTGGTAAGTTGTGCAAACCTTTGTGCCAATTTTTTGTTTGTGTCTGTTTTCCTATTACTGAGTTTTAAGAGTTCTTTATATATTCTAGCAAAAAATCTTGTATATATGATTTGCATATTACTGGTCAGTAATTTGTCTTTTTACTCGCTGTTTTAAAAAAATGTTTTCATTCATTTGTTTGAATCCAGTTCCAAACATTATCATAGTCTATTTTAAGTTGATAGCAACTTAACTTTGATCATATACAACACACTACCCTGTTACTCCTCCCCGCATTGATGTTATAATTTTCATCTCTCTATTTTGTGTAGCCATTAACAAGTCACTGTATCCATAGGTATTTTTTATTTATTTTTAAATATATTTCTTCATTGATTTCAAAGAGGAAGGGAAAAAGAGAGAGAGTTAGAAAAATCATTGGTGAGAGAGGATCATTGGTTGGCTGCCTCCTGCATGCCCCCTACTGGGGATCGAGCCTGCAACCCAGGCAGGTGCCCTTGGTTGGAATAGAACCTGGGACCCTGCAGTTCGAAGGCTGTGCTCTATCCACTGAGCCAAGCCAGTTAGGGCTCCCATAGTTATTTGTAATACTTTAGTCCATTAATCTTTATACTCAAGTCAAATGATTTACATACCATATTATTGTGTTAGAGTATTCTGAATTTGATTATATACATTACCAGTGTGTTTTATGTTTTAATATGATTTCAGGTTATCAGCATCCTTTTATTTTGGTTTGAAGAGCTCTTTTCAGTATTTCTTGTAAAGCAGGTCTAGAAGTGCTGAACTCCCTTAGCTTTTGTTTGTTTGGAAAAGTCTTCACTTGTCCTTCACTTCTGAAGAATAGCTTACGGTGAAGAATACCAAAAACAAATTTATAAAAGTATGGGATAAGTACTACAAGCAGAAAAATCCTTTGTAACCAAACTCTACCTTATCAAGATCTTTCCTTCTTTTGAATTACCCTGAGACTTCTACATATGCTACTTAGTCATGCACTCTCTTTCATGCCTCTTTGGGATTATTTTTTCTTTTTTTTCTGAATGAATATAACAATTAATAATTGCTTAACCTGGAAACAACTAAGATGTAAATGGATAAACAAATTGTGGTATATCCAACCAATATGATCCTATTAACCAATGTCACCCCAATAAATTTAATTAAAAAATTGTGGTACATCCATACAATGGGGAATATGACTCAGCAATATAAACATTTACTGGCTGGAAATCTGCTTCCCTGTAACTTTTGTAAAGGTACCTTAGAATGAAACTCCATCTTTCTCAAAATTCTATAATAGCTGAAGCTGGGTGTTTGACTACCTGTGAGGACATAATAAAGAAATTGTAAAATCTGTCCTATCTGCATTAGCACATCACCCATCTCTCTCTGCAAGCCTTGAGAACCTTCTTTCTTTAAAAGATTATTGGAGCTGAAACCGGTTTGGCTCAGTGGATAGAGCATCGGACTGTGGACTGAAAGGTCCCAGGTTCGATTCCGGTCAAGGGCATGTATCCTGGTTTTGGGCACATCCTCAGTAGGGGGCGTGCAGGAGGTGGCTGATCAATGTCTCTCTCTCATCGATGTTTCTGACTCTCTATCCTTCTCCCTTCCTCTCTGTAAAAAATCAATAAAATATATAAAAAATATAAAATAAAAGATTATTGGAGTGCTGTGGCATTTCCTCTGAAACCAAATTAGAAGGGACTCAAGAAGACCATTCTGAGAGTTTTCAGAGTGTCCCCTGAAGTCTGAGGAACTCATACTGAAATGTGTCAAGTATGGAGTCTGCATCTGTAGCTGCCTCCTCCTCGTAACCTTGTGAAGAGGCTGCTTTGAACTGGAGCTGGGCTTTCTCTGATGCTGTGGCACAGGTACGTATTTTCCAGGAATCCAGTGATCACACAGAAGGGAGCTGGTCTTGGTCTTCTTGCAAAAGATCCTATGAAAGAGGATTTCTTCGAGGAGGGAGGGGATCTCGATAGATAGTGGGTGGCCAGGGGAAAGCTGTTAATCTGTGAATGGAGTGAGAGGCACTGCCTTAGTTAAGGGAGCCTGGAGGAAGCCCCATTGTCCTTCTGCCCCCAAGAGGGCACTGCCATCTCATACAACCATATCTGTGTCTTTTTTATTCGAATCTCCTCTCCTATTGGGTTTGACCCTGAAAGAATCAAACATGATGATTGACAATTGGGAGGAGATGGAGTAAGGAAGAGGAAGAGACTCTAAGCCAACCACACCTCCTCCCCAAGCTTCCCCTCTATTGGTTGTCAAGCTGGAAGAAGAGAGAGGCCTTAAATTTAAATGAGTTTGGTGTTGAAGTAACAGTGGAGGCATATTTTAATTATTCAAATGAAACTACTGATTAAAAGGCTCAGAACATTATGGGAGGGGCTTGGGATTTCATTATGGGATAGGAAAGAATAAGTCCAGAGAGCAGGCTTAGAGGGGCAATGGGAGAAAGATTAAAAGTACTTTTTCTTCCATCCAATAAAACTGGATCAATCTACTTTCTCGTCAACATTTTGACAAATCTTTAGGTATTTTAGGAGCTCACAGACTCATGCCCCTCCCTACCCCAGTCAGAGTAAATATGCTTACTTTTTCATATAATAGAATTTTTGTATAACATTGTTATATTTCAGCTCTTCAACATCCCTCTATCATACCAGGTGCAGCAGCACTGTTGCTTCCTGGGGGTTGGCACCAGACCCTCATTTATGCAGCATCCCATGATTGATTCTTACTCAGTTTCATTTATTTAAAATCCCTCTTAATTTTGTACATGAGCTGCTTTTAAGTTAAGCCCCCCTGTTTTTTATTTTTATATTTTTAAAAACGCAAATGCAGGACTTCGTATATATATATTTTTTTCTGTGAAGTTTTATTTCACAGATCAATAGATTTTGGGTCATGCCTGTTGAGAGTATTCTGAATCTCGATTCTGTCATCTGTAGTAATTAGTCATTCTTTCTGGCTTAATGTCATTGGCCAATCTTATAAGCAATCTTTCTGTGACTTTGTGGAAGTGATTGAAGAGCAGGATCTTGTGGTGATCATGAGAATGGACTCTGGAGCCACATTCCTTAAGTTGAATTCCTGGCCCTGACACTTTGTAGTTATATAATATTGGCATATTACTAAACCTCTCTGTGTCTCAGTTTTTTCAGCTGTGAAATGAAAAACTAATAATATACTATTACTAGAGGTCCAGTGCACAAAATTCATGCAGGGGAGGGTGTGTGTGTGTGTGTCCCTTAGACCCAGCATGCACTCTCTCCAATCTGGGACCCCTCGAGCAATATCCAGTAGGATTGGGCCTAAATAGGCAGTCAAACATCTTTCTCACTATCTAGAATTGCTGGCTCCTAACTGCTCATCTGCCTGCCTTTCTGATTGCCCCTAACCACTTCTGCCTGCCAGCCTGATCACCTTCTAACCACTTCCCTGCCAGCCTGATTGATGCCTAACTGCCCTCTCCTGCAGGCCTGGTCACCCCTAACTGTCCTCCCCTGCAGGACTGGTCCCCCCAACTGCCCTTCCCTGCAGGCCCCATTGCCCCCAACTTCCCTCCCTTGCAGACCTGGTCCCTCCCAACTGCCCTCCCCTGCTGGCCATCTTATGGTGGTCATCTTGTGTCCACATGGGAGCAGCCATCTTTGACCAGGTGGGGGCAGCCATCTTGTGTGTTGGAGTGACGGTCAATTTGCATATTACTCTTATTATAGAGGATAGAGGCTTGGTGCATGGGTGGGGGCCAGATGGTTTGCCCTGAAGGGTATCCTGGATCAGGGTGGGGATCCCCTTGGGGCATGGGCAGCCTGAGCAAGGGGCCTGTGGTGATTTGCAGGCCAACCATGCCCCCTGGCAACCCAAGGGGAAGCCCTGGGATCTGGAATTTATTTATCTTCTATAATTGATACTTAGTAGCCTGAAGGGGAGCCAAGCCCCCTGCTTGCTCCATGGATGCAGCCATTTTAGTTGGGAGTTACTTATCTAATATAATTGAAACTTTGTAGTCTTGAGTGGAGACCTAGGTCGTCCAGAGTGTGTGGAAAGCTTGGCTTCCTCCATTGCCAGGGAAACCTAAGCCTCCTGCTCTCTCCGTGGCCGTAACCATCTTGGTTGGGTTAATTTGCATACTTGCTCCTGATTGGTTGGTGAGTGTGGCTTGTTGGTGTAGCAGAGTGGTGGTTAATTTGCATACTACTCTTTTATTAGAGAGGGTTATTATGCCTACCTGTGTCCTTTAGCTAACAAACCACATTGACACTTAGTGACTTACGACAATAATCAATTATTTAGTTTCTAATTTGTTAGTTAGCAATTTGAGTTATGCTCTGTTGGTCAGTTTTTCTGGCCTGAGGTAGGCTCCTTCATTTGTCTGGTCAGCTGAGGGTGAAATAAGCAGCCCTGTTTTTTGGGGTAGGCTAGCCATCAGCCAAAATGCATTAGCTCATTCTCTAGCTGGCCAGCCTGGGCTTGTTTGATGGCCTGGAGAGGAAAAGCATGCAGGACCTCTTGAGTCTGAGGCTCTCATTTGGTACAGTCACGTCCACTGCTCTCTGGCCAAAGAAAGTCAGAGGACCAGCTCAGATTCCAGGGGTGAGAAAGATGCTCCATCGTTTCTTCATGAGTGGAGCTTAAAAGTCACATGGGGAGAGGTGAAGAATTGGGACCATTTTGTAATCGATCTTCCCATTGCCTCATCTGGGGTTATTTGAGAAATGGTTATGTTAATATACCTAAGGTGTTTAAATCCTGCGTGGCTTAGAGTAGGTGCTATATACTAGTAAACATTAGTGATTATTGATAATATTGACTAATAAGTGAATGGGTCTGGTTAGGGACCATTCCCACCTTTATAAAAATGAATGAATGAATGCTGAGTGAAAATCATTAGAGAACTCTTCAGGTTGACATCAAGATATTGATTAGCATTCATGGATGGCAAAAGATAAGCCAGCTGTAAATCTGTGTACTCGTTTACATGTTGAGAGCAGGGGCTTTGGAGTCAGACAGGCCTGAGCTGGAATCTATAATTTATTAGCTTTGTGTCTTTGCACAAGATGTGTCACCTCTCTACATCTCAGTTTCCTCACTGCAAATAAATATAATACTGACTGTATTAGTTTCCTAGGGTTAGCATAAGAAATTTTCACAAAATGAGTGGCTTAAAAGAACAGAAATGTATTCTTCTATAGTTCTGGATGTAAGAAGTCCAAAATCAGTGTCGACAGCACCATGCTTCCTTTGAAGACCCTAGGGAAGAATCTTTCCTTGCCTCTTCCAGATTCTGATAATTGCCAACGATCCTTGTCATTCCAATCTCCATCTTCACCTGAACTTCTTCCCTGTATCTCCTCCATGCCTTCTAATCTCACTCTTTTTATAGGTACCAGTTAATCCAGTATGACCTAGTTTTAACTTGATTATATCTGCAAAAACCCTATTTCCAAATAAAGACATATTCTGAAGTTCTTGATGGACATGAATATTTAGGGACTCTATTTGATCCAGAACACTTACCTTGTGGGGCTTCAATGTAATATTGTATGCTAAGCACTTAAAAGATGTGTTAGGAATATAGTAAATAATAAATAATAGTATTGTTTTTATTACTACTGTTATATCATTAGAGATAGTTGAATGTTCTGCTAAAATTAACATAATAATACCAGTAGCTATAACTATTGAACTATTAGTGTCAGAGCTAGGCAAAGTAGTGTATATGTATTATCTCATATAGTCCCTACTATGGCTATTAATCTAGTAACCCTGGTCAAACAATAATGATAGTATGAGTCAAACACAGTCTGTGATCCATGAACCTATGCTAGCTCCAACAGATCACCTTATTCTTTTATGTATTTTCAAAAATCCTTCAATATTTTAAGGGACTTAAGTGAAGCTGCTTGCTGGGGTTGACCAGCAGCTCTGGAATATCTGATAAACAGATTATTCTGACACAGTTTTGCTGTGAAAGAGAGGGCTAAGGGACTGCCTGGCCAAAGGGACCAGACAGCCTTGATTGCCTGCCTTGTTAGCCTTTTATTGTAACAGCAGTTTGAGATAAAATTTATCTTTTAGATGCAATCAATAAGATATATAATATTGGGAGCACATGTGTTTGTAGCATCCTTTCAGAAAGGACACCTAAAGATCTAAGCATAAGGATTCCAATAAACACCTTGGGGTCAGTTCATGCACAGGACTTGTTTGGAAAGGTCAAGGAATAATTAGGAGAACTGCCTTCAGCACTCCCATAAGTCAGAATTCCAATAAACAGGGCAGGCAGCCTTCCTCACATTTCCCTTTTATCAGAATGTCCTCCTTACAAACTTTCCAACCAAGTCTCTTGTGCTCCCCAAGAGTTACTGATCTATAGTCTTAAAAATTCATTCTTTCCTCCTTTTTGAAAAGAGTCCTTTGTGTCAAGTTTCTTTGAACCCTACATATTATCAGTTATATTACTCTGTCTATGATAACTTTCTCAAGAAGTACTTTTAAAATTAATCAATTCAACAAACATTTATTGAGCCCTTACTCAAAAGAGCCAGGGATGAAAGGATGAATAAAGCATGGGTTAAGCTCTATCAAAAGTTCACATCCTTATGGGGGCCAAGATGGTGGAAGGAGAGAGGTTATAGCAGATAAGTAAGCTTGAAACAGAAGAGGGATTCTAGCAGATGGAGAGATAATTGGACGTTTCAGCCTGTGGCCAGGGAATGATGAGTATTCCCGGTGTGATTAATTTTGTGTCACCTTGACTGGGTCAATGGATGCCCAGAAAACCAGTCAGACATTATTTCTGGTTATGCCTCAGAGGGTGTGTCTAGAGGAGATTAACATTGGAATTGGTAGACTGAATAAAGCAGATTTCCATCTTCAATGTGAGTGGGCAATACCCAATTCATTAAGAGCCTGAATAGGATAAAAACTTGGAAGAAGGTGGTATTTTTCTCTCTGCTTAACTGGTTGAGCTGGGACATTGAACTTGATCTGTTCTCAGTACTCCTGGTTTGCAGGCTTCAGATTCAGAGAGGAATGGATATCATATGCTCTCTGGCTCTTAGGTTTCCAAACTATAACACCAGCTTTCTTGGGTTGCTAGTTTGCAGACAGCAGATCCTGGAACTTCTCAACTTCCATAATTGTATGAGTCAATACCTCATGTTTGTATAGAAAATAATACAACAATTAATAAGAAATAATACAAGAATAAAGTTTGTGTTTCATGCACTTACAACTGGAAGTCTACTTATGTATGGAAGCTTACCTCTCTCTCTTTCTCTCTCTGTGTGTGTGTGTGTATAGTATATGTGTATGTGTTTGTGTATGTGTATATGTATGTCTATGTCTATCTACTTTGTTTCTTTGGAAAACTGATGAATATTCATGGAGTGATCTGAGTTTGGTATCTGCTTGGGTGTAGTTGGGAGTAAAAGACTTTTAATAGAAAAGAGAGATAGTGATAAAAATCTTACAACTTTACACACACCCCTTTATTATTTCTTCTTCAAGGTAAATAAACCACTTCCTTTTGTCTTGTATGGTAGGATCTTTTTTCCAAAGCTTCAGTCTTTTTGTATGGCTTTGGAATCCTATGGTGTTTAAAACTAGGTATAGAACTCCAATAAGAACATTAATCTGTGCTGAATATTATCAGAGACTGGACTTTAGTCCTTTCATTTTAAACTCTATTTTTTTTTCTAATCAGAGCAAACTGAGCTTTTCAATACAGAGTCTTACTCTTTATCACTGTACCATTTTCAACTTTTGACCAGAGATCCTTTTTTGACACATTACAAACAGGCTACAGTTTATTTCTTCTCTTCAGCTACTGCCCCTCTTGAGTTTTGTTTTATTTGTGCCCAATTACTTCCATGTCCTTCATAAGGATTTGAACTGAATTGAAAGATGTACTAATGTTAAAGACATTTTATTTTATTTATTTTTAGAAAATATTTTTATTGATTTCAGAGAGGAAGGGAGAGGGAGAGATAGAAACATCAGTGATGAGAGAACATCATTAATCGACTGCCTTCTGCAAACCCCACACTGAGGATTGAGACCACAACCCAGGCATGTGCCCTGACCGGGAATTAAACCGTGACCTCTTGGTTCACAGGTCACCTCTCAACTACTGAACCATGCCTGCTGGGTATATTAAAGTCATTTTAAACCGTTTTCTTGGCCATGCTTATGTTGTTCTCATTAAGCCCCATTTCATCTACCAGTAACATTGCTTTTGGTTGTTGTCTCCTTCTAAAGCAGAGGAGATGGGCAGATCAGAGCCATTTTCTTAGTTCTTATTTCTTTTTTTTTAAATATATTTTATTGATTCTTTTACAGAGAGGAAGGGGGAGAGATAGAGAGCTAGAAACATCAATGAGAGAGAAACATTGATCAGCTGCCTCTTACACACCTCCCACTGGGGATGTCCCTACAAGCAAGGTACATGCCCTTGGTCAGAATTGAACCTGGGACCCTTCAGTGCACGGGCCGATGCTCTATCCACTGAACCAAACCAGTTAGGGATATTTCTTGTTTCTTGGGTGCACTCGTACAATGGACATAACTCCAAGAGTTACTATCTCTTTGTTTTCTATACATTTGTTGGTAATTTAAATAGAACTTCTATTTCAGGAGCTTGTAAATTTTTATTGCATTTTGAGATAGCATTATTAACATACCTGAGTTGACAGCATCTGTTCGTTCCCATTTAAAGCCCACCATCCAAAGCAACATGTGTACCAGTTTTAGGAAACAGGCTGAACAGATGCCTAACAGTTGTACTGAACACTTTCTTCATGAAAGAGTTGTTCTTGCTTGCATTTTAAAAAGTTTTCTTTTTTTGTTAATCTTCACCAGAGGATATTTTTCCCATTACTTTTCAGAAAGAGTGGAAGGGAAAATAGGAGGAAAGGATGGAGAGAGAGACAGAGAAAGAAGAGGAGAAGAGAGGAGAGGAGAGAGAAGAGAGGCAGGGAGCAAGACTGCAACCCAAGTATGTACCCTTGACCTGGAATAGAACCCGAGACCCTCTGGAGTGCAAGCCAGCACTCTAACCATTGAGAGAGACACATTTACTGCCTTGCCTGCATTTTTGTTTCTTTCATTGTGGGGGTAAAGAGTTCGTTGAACAATGTCATTAATAGGGGTCCTTTGCCTTTATTGTTTGGGCTAGTACTGCAGGCCTTGTATATCTGAAGTGGCTAGTGGCTAGTGGTAGCAGAGGGTTTGGAAATTTCAGATTCTCTCTTCACCAGACACAATCACAGAGCTGGAAGCAAGGCTGGCCTTGTGGGCCTGAGGCCTGTGCAATTGCACAAAGCTCTGCACTTACAAGGACCCCACGCTTGGCTTAATGTTCTGCTCCTGTCATCTTGAAATGCTTAAGTTTTGAACATGGGAGTCCACATTTTCATTTTGCACTGGGCCTCACATGTTAGGTAACTAATCATGGCTGGGAAGAATAAGAAGGCATCTGGCGGGGACACACCATTACTCCTTCACTATCTGGGATAGATGATTAAGCTTTCATATCTCTGTGGAGCCTGATTCAATGTGAGTTTTGACAAGTCAAAAAGGAGATCCTTTCAAATCCATTGCAGATCACGCCTGGTTTTCTTATGAAATACAAATATTGGTCAATCACACAGGATTAATCACTATGGTATCTTTATAGTAACCTGTATTCAAGGCATCAGCAAAATGGGAATTAAGACCATCTATATTATAATTTAAGACTTACCTTTCCTCTGAAAACTAGCATTGTTGAAGGAATGATGCAGACTAGGTCTTTGCTTTCTGGGGTGTAAAATTACTCTCTTGACATTTGGCCACAGAGACTTTATTTTATAGAGATGGGAGGAGTTGGACATTTCAGGGCTAGAAAAGAATCAAGAGGAATGAATGAAGTGAAGAAGAAACTCCTGAAAAATAAAAGAGAAGATGGAAGGATGCTTTTTGAGGTTCCATTAGTGGCTGCAGACTCAGAACTCTGCTGAGTATTTTAGAACTCTCTCTGCTTTCTAAACCATCCATCCACACATGTTATTGACCCCTGCTTTGTATAAAGCACTGCATGCTCAACTCACTCTCAGAACCCCCTCATACCTTCCCTGCTGGGTGATTCTGAGCCATGTGATCCCCATATTGTTGTATGTTTTTTTAGTTTTTTTTTTATTTTTATATAAGACTTGCATAATGTCCCTATTAAGCTCTGTCTTAACCTTGAAAATGTGATTCCCTTCATTTAAACAGCAGGTTGCTCTTCTGTCATTTAAGGAAGCGTCATGGAGTAATAGTGATTAAAAAAATCACTAAGTAACTAAAGAAATAACCCAAGGCTCTCTTACCAAAGATACATTTCCAGAATTAGATTTGCTTCCTTGATCTCAGACTTCTTAACCAGGAAGCCACATTGATGAGATGCAAATTTCTTCTCTGGAGTCATATTTATATTCATGAATGTGTTAGCCTAGACCAGTGGTTGGCAAACTGCGGCTCGTGAGCCACAGTTTGCCGCTCTGTGGACTAATGAGTTTGCTGACCACTGGCCTAGACTGAATCTCTCTTTTTCTTAGAAGCCTGGAGAGCCTTGGAGGTTACTACAGGATATGGATGAGTTTTCTTCCTATGGTAAACCGGAAGGAAATAGTTGGGGCACAGGGAATAACCCAAGAGGGCTCCCAGAGGGTTTCATTAGGGTCCCCCTGGCTGCCTAGAGTTCCTAGGAGAGGGCAGGAATAGGTAGAAGTGGAGGCTTACCTGGAATGTCACCACACATACAAATTTTTGCTAGAGTTTGCCCAGGACATGACATTGGCCCCATATTATGCGGAAACTGCAGAGAAGTTACATTCCTCCACTGTCCCTTAGTAGCTGTCAGGTTAGTCAGTTACCAGGCAGGGTCGGGAAGAACAGGACAAAGGCCAGTTCTTTGTCCTGGACAAGGCAGAGGAAGAGAGAGGTCTGAAGTAGCCGGCTTTGGTGTGATGACCTCAAATAGGTAGATAAGGGAAGGACTGGGGAAGGGAAAATAGCAGGTGGGAGCCCTTCAGACAAATGTTTCTTACTTTTATTGGCATGGTATAGCTACAACCCATAGCATGCCTTTAAAAAATGAGCAATTTGTCAGAACTACTGCTTCAGAATTTAATGGAATTGAAGAGGGTGGACAGGTTTGCAGGTATTAAAAACCAAGTATTCTCTGATATGCCGTATGTCCTGCCAGGTGAGATGTTTCTCTGAGGATCTGGGCCCTTCATCCCACACTCCTGGTTTCTGAGGATGAGGAGAATGTTTCCTGGAGTCTAAGCACTACCTATCTTCTGAGACTTGTCTTTTTTTTTTTTCTTTCCTATCTATTCAGCATGTTTCAATAAGCAAAAACTCTGTACCCTTAATTTCCTTGTATGAAATCAGTGAAAATTAAATTGCTGGCTTCATGGGTTGTAATGATTTGAAATGAGATAACTCAGTAATTTACTGGATGTTACTATACTTTCCCTCTAATGTTAATCTTTATTCATTCATTAGAGGCCCAGTGTACAAAATTTGTGCACATGTAGGGTCCCTAGGCTTGGCCAGTGATCAGGGCCAATCAAATTGCCCACCTCCCTGCCTCCCTGCCTCCTCCTTCCAACACCACCACTGGTCACCCACTATGTTCTGTGCTGCCCCCTGTTGGTCAGCGCATGTCATAGTGAGCAATCAAACTCCCAGTCTCCTGGTTGAACTCCTGGGGGAGGCACTGCATATCAGCCTTTTATATATATAGTCTAGAGGCCCGGTGCATGAAATTTGTGCATGGGGAGGGTTGTCGGGTGGGAGGTGTCCTTCAGCCCAGCCTGTTCCCTCTCCAATCTAGGACTCCTTAAGGGATGTTCGGCTGCCCATTTAGGCCCGACCCTACTTGGATCAGGCCTAAATGGGCAGCCAGACATCTCTCTCACAATCCAGGACTGCTGGCTCCCAATTGCTAGCCTGCCTGCCTTCCTGATTGCCCCTAATCGATTCTGCCTGCCAGCCTGACCAACCCCTAACCACTCCCCTGCCAGCCTGATTGATGCTTAACTATTCCCCTGCCAGCCTGTTTTGCCCTAACTGGCCTCCCCTGCAGGTCTGGTTACCCCTAAGTGACCTCCTGTGGAGGCCTGAGTACCCCCAAACTGCCCTTCCCTGCAGGCCTGGTCAACCCCAACTTCTCTCCTCTGCCAGCCTTGTCACCCCTAATTGCCCTCCCCTGCAGGCTTGATCACCCACAATTGCCCTCCCTTGTGGGCCTGGTCCCTCCCAACTTCCCTCCCCTGCTGGCCTGGTCACCCACAACTGCCCTCCTTTGCAGGCCTAGTCCCTGCCAACTGCCCTCCCTGCTGGCCATTTTGTGTCCATATGGGGGCAGGATCTTTTGACCACATAGGGGGGCAGTCATCTTGTGTATTGGAGTGATGGTCAATCTGCATATTACTCTTTTACTAGATAGAATAGAGGTCTGGTGCACAGGTGGGGACCAGCTGGTTTGCCCTGAAGGATGTCCTGGATCAGGGTGAGTGTTCCCTTGAGGCGTGGGGTGGCCTGGGCGAGGGGCCTGTGGTGGTTTGCAGGCTGGCCATGCCCCCCGGCAACCCATGCAGAGGCCCTGGTATCTGAGATTTATTTATCTTCTACAATTGTAATTTTGTAGCCTGGAGTGGAGCCAAGCCTTCTGCTCGCATAGCCATTGAAATTTTGTTGCCTTAAGTGGAGGCCTGGGCTGGCTAGGGTGTGCAGAAAGCTTGGTTTGCTCCATTGCCAGGGGCAACCCAAACCTCCCTCCTGCTCTCTCTGCTCTGAAGCCATCTTGATTGGGTTAATTTGCATACTTGCTCTGATTGGATGTTGGGTGTGGCTTGTAGGTATATGGTCAATTTGCATATCACTCTTTTATTAGATAGGATAAATGTTTGTAGAGTAGCTACTGTGTGTCAGGCACTGTTCTGAATTTCTTTTCTTTTTTAAAAATCTTTATTGTTCTGTGCTCAAAGTCACTAATTATCTGAGAGATGCAAATCAAAACGACAATGTGATATCATCTCACACCTTTCAGAATGACAATCATTAACAAATAAACAACAAATGTTGGGGAAGATGCGGAGAAAAAGGAACCCTCATGCACTGCTGGTGAGAATGCAGACTGGTGCAGCCACTGTGAAGAACAGTATGGAGTTTTCTCAAAAAATTAAAAATGGAACTCCCATTTGACCCAGCAATCCCACTCTTAGGAATATATCCTAAGAAACTAGAAACACCATTCAGAAAGGATTTATGCACTCCTATGTTCATAGCAGCACAATTTACAATAGCTACAATTTGGAAACAGCCTAGGTGCCCATCAGCAGATGAGTGAATAAGAAAACCATGGTACATCTACACAATGGAATACTATACTGCCATAAAAAAGAAGGAATTCTTACCATTTGCAGCAACCTGGATGGAACTGGAGAGTATTATGCTAACTGAAATAAGCCAGTCAATAAAAGAAAAATGCCACATCATATCACTTATTTATGGATAATAAAGAACATTATAAACTGATGAACAAAAAGATAGATACAGAGGCAATAAAGCATTAAACAGACTGTCAAATTACAGCGGGAAGTTTAAGGAGAGGTGGGGTAGATAAGAGATCAATTGAAGGACTTGTATGCATGCATATAAGCATAACCAATGGACACAAGACACTTCGGGGTTAGGGTATGCATGGGAGTGGGCGGGGCAATGCGAAGATATGTATACATGTAATACATTAATAAAAAAATAAAATCTTTATTGTTCAGATTATTATAGATATTCTTCTTCCCCACCCCCCATAGCTACCCTCCACCTGGTTCCCACTCCCCTAGGCCCTCACCCCCCTCACTGTTCTCGCCCACAGTTGTAAGATCTTTGTCCAATCTCTTCCCACACCCCCAAAACCCCTTCTCCCCTAGAATTTCAGTCCGCTCCCTTTCCATGCCCCTTATTCTATTATGTTCACAAGTTTATTCTGTTCATCAGATTTTTTTTATTCATTTGACCTTTAGATTCACTTGATATGTATTTGTTGTTATTTTGTTGTTCATAATTTTTTATCTTTACCTTTTTCTTCTTCTTGCTCTTCTTAAAGAATACCCTTAAGCATTTTGTATAATATTGGTTTGGTGGTGATGAACTCCTTTACCTTTGTGAAGCTCTTTATTTGACCTTCAATTCTAAATGAGAGCTTTGATGGGTAGAGGAATCTTGGTTGTAGGTTCTTGCTATTCATCACATTGAATATTTCTTGCCACTCTTTTCTGGCCTGCATAGTTTCTGTTGAGAAACAAGCTGAAAGTTGTTTGGGTACTCCCTTGTAAGTAACTGTTTTTCTTTTGCTTCTTTTAAGATTCTCTGTCTTTTGCCCTTGGCATTTTAATTATGATGTGTTTTGGTGTGATCCTCTTTGGATTTCTCTTGTTTGGGGTTCTGTATGCTTCCTGGACTTGTAAGTCTATTTCTTTCACCAGATGGGGCAAGTTTTCTGTCATTATTTCTTCAAATGGGTTTTCAGTATCTTGCTCTCTCTATTCTTCTGGCACCCCCATAATTCTGATGTTGGTATGCTTGAAGTTGTCCCAGAGTCTCCTTACACTATCTTGATATTTTAGTTTCTTTTTTCTTTTTGTTCTTCCAGTTGGGTGTTTTGTGCTTCCTTGTATTTCAAATCTTTGACTTGGTTCTTGGGATCCTCTATTCTATTGTTGAATCTATATTATTCTTTATTTCAGTCAGTGTATGCTTAATTTCTCTCTGGTCCTTTTCTAATTTTTTGGCACTCTCACTAAGATCCTTGAAGGTCTCACTAAATTTATCAGCAGTTTCTAGAAGATTCTTGAGTAACCTTATAACTATGGTTTTGAACTCTATATCCAATAGTTTGCTTTCCTCCATTTCTTTTCATTTGTGACCTGTCTCTTTGTCTCCACATTTTGGCCTTTTGCCTGTGTTTGTTTCTATGTATTGGGTAGCTGCTAAGTCTCCTTGAGTTGATAGAATGCCCTTGTGTGGTAGGTATCCTATAGGGCCCAGTGGCTCAGCTTCCCCAATCAACTGAGGTGGATACTCTTGGTGCACCCCTCTGTGGGTTGTATGCAAGTCTTGTTGTAGTTAAGCCTTGATTGCTGTTGGTGTCACTGGGAGGAATTGACTTCCAGGCCAGTTGGCTGTGAGGATCAGCTATGTCTACAATGGAAGAGCTGTTGTACAGGAGACACCCTTATGGGGCTTTGGTGCTCTCTGTGTCTGTTCCTTGAGTGTGTTTCTTATGGATGTGAAGAGTTGTAATCTGGTATGGTCTCACACCAACCACTGCGTACACTGGCTATTGGATCTCCAAAGAGGTACAAAGTTAGCCACTGCCTAGGGCCACCCAGCAGGAGCTACAGAGAGATATGCAGATTCCTCCTCTTTGTATTGGGTTTGGAAGTGCCCAGACAAGGCCCAGCTGTGAAGCAAGACAGGCTGATACTGCAGGCCTTGGAACTTCTTTTGATAGCTTTAGGGCTCTCTGACCCAGCTGCTGCCTGTTTAACAGGTTTTAGGCTGAAAAAGGACAATGCCATTCATATGCAAAAGCCTCTGTGCCAGCATGGGTGGAGTTGTAAATTGGGTAGGGCTGGGTCTCAGGGAGTCACCAGGGTGGAGCAAACAGCAATGGCTGCTAGTCAATCATGTATCAAAGAGGTCCCAGCACAGGAACAAAGACCACTGCGAACACCTCCATCTGAAAGAAAGCCTCCCTCACGTTGCTGCCCCAATGCCAGACAGTCCAGTTTCTCCCCATATGTGTCTGGGTCCCGCAGAGTCTCATCCAGAACTGGAGTCCAGAGCAAGTGGGAGCTTGTATCTCTCTCTTGATAAAAAAGCAGCGTACCTGGGTGCCAACCTGTTCCATGCATCTCCTACAACTCTCAATGCACCTTCTTCTTTACCTCTTTGGTTATAGTACTTCCACTTAGCCATCTTTCCCTCGATTCTGGATGATATCTGTTCTCTCTTTTAGTTGTAATTTTTATGTGGTTGTGGGAGGCAGCAAGCACAGGTGTTTACCTATGCCGCCCTCTAGGTCCTGTTTTGAATTTGTGTAAATGATTAGTGCCTTGGAAAAAAAACTAAAGTACTAGATTGCCTGTGGATATTACATGTCAATATTAATAATACAACCAATTAATAATATAATTATTAATCATGTTAATTAATAGTATTAATTAATAGTATGAGCAATAATTATACTTGATTCTGTAAAATGGTAGCCTTTGAGAAGATTAGGTGAAACATATGTAAGACTTTATTATTATTATTATTTTTTTATTCTCACCTGAGGATATTTTTCCATTGATTTTTTAGAGAGAATGAAAGAGAGAGGGAAGGACAGAGAGAAACATCAATGTGAGAGAGACACATCAATTGGTTGGTTCTTGCATGTGCTCTGACCAGGGCCTGGGCTGGGGAGGAGCCTGCAACCTTATTATGTACCCTTGACTGGAATCGAATCTGGGACCCTTTGGCCCGCAGGCTGACTCTCTATCCACTGAGCCAAACTGGCTATGGCACACATATAAGATTTTTAAAACAACTTTTTACATAACTATTTCAAGATAAAAAGTTAAAATACTAGGGTCTTTTTGTTAAGTAGTAGCCGTTTATGTATATTTATTCCTTCAGAGGGCATTGTAAATTCTTCTGCATTTCATTGACTGGCTTGAGATCCAGAGAGATAGATACAGGGGTGAAAGATACCTCAAATCCTGCAAGATGAATATTCAGTTAATTTTTTTCTTTTCTTTTTTTATCTGCTCCCCTTTCTGCAATTAGTAACAGGAATCCCCTCTTCAATTAGTCACCATCAGTTAATCATTGTATCTTTGCCTTTCTGTGTCCAAAATCCCTTTGAAATAATTCTCCATTTCCTCCACTATTGCCTTTGTTTGGGGCTCATTACCTCTCTCCCCAGGACCTTCCTTAATCTTGAATGCTTCTATCTCATCTTTCTCACCTCTTCCAACTCTCCAAAATGCAAACTGATTATGTCACACTCTTTTTAAAGGGCCTTTTTCCCTACAGGATAAATTTCAAAATCCCCCAGATGAGTATTATGGGTTGAATTGCATCCAGTCTCTCAAAAATGTTATTTTGGAATTCTAATCCCCAGTACCTCAGAATGGGACATTATTTGGAGGTAAGGTCTTTACAAAAGTAATCAAGTTAAAATGAGTTCATCAGGGTAGCTCTAATCCAGTCTGACTGGTGCCCTTAAAAAAGGGGGTATTGGACACACACTCACACACACACACTGCCAAGTGAAAATTGGAATTATATTGCCACAAGCCCAGGAACTTTTAGAAGCTAGGAGAATCTTGGAACAAAAATTTCCCTAGCATCTTTAATGGGAACATGGTCCTGCTGACACCTTGATCTCAGATTTCAAGCTTCCAGAACTTTCAAACAATACATTTCTGTGGTGTAAGCCTCCCAATTCCAGTTTGTGGTACTTTTCTATGGCAGCCATAGCAGACTAATACTATAAATCTTTGTCTCATTGTCCAGTACTTACTTAGTTTATTCATGCAACAAATATTTGTTGAGAGCTGATAATGTTCCAGGTACTGAAATAGATTTTAGAATGTAGCTGAAAATAAAACAGGTGGTTCCTGCCTCATGGAACCTATGCTCTGTTGTGGGCTATGACAAGTGTCCAGGCCATCAGAATGAAATGTGAGAAGTCTTTGATTAGCACAGTACAGAGTTCACAAAAACAAGGTATCAAATCAGTACTTGGAAGACTAGATCAAGCTTCCTGAAAGAAGCAACATTTAAGCTTGATGTAACAAGGACTCCTCCTTTCCTCCTGCAGAGCTGTTTTAGATGAATTATTAAAAGAACAACAAGAAGGAGAGAAATGCAAATGGTACCAGCCAACCATCTGAAACTTCTGTATACTTGGTAAAATGTATACTACAGTAGTACTTTTGCCCACACCTTGGGTATATATACTAGAACTTTTATACTGAGACAGAACTGTACTATACATTACTCTTCCCTTCTCCCCCTACTGGCCGCCCTTCCATTGTGCTGCCTTCAGGGGATATGCTTTGTGATTTATTTTCCTCTTCAAAGTTGCCCTCGTTCATTTTAACCAGATGTTGACTATTTTTAAAATATGGTCAAGAGAACGAGAAGACAGATTGGGAGAAAATATTTGCAAAATACACATCTGATAAAGGACTGTTATCCAAAATATAAAAATAACTCTTAAAACTCCACAATAAGAACATGGGCAAAAGATCTGAATGGATAAGTCTCTAAAGAAGACATACAAATGGCCAGTGAGCATATGAAGAGATGTTCAGCAGCATATATCATTAGGGAATTGTGAATTAAAATGAGATACCATTATATCCCTAAGAATGGCCCAAATCCAAGACACTGACAGCACCAAAGGCTGGTGAGGATGTGGAGCAACAGGATTCTCATTCGTTGCTGGTGGGAGTGCAAAATGATATGACCACCTTTGAAGACAGTTTAGAAGTTTCCTACCAAACTGAACACATTCTTACCATATGATCCAGTAATTATACTCCTTGATATTTACCCAAGTGAATTGAAAAACTTACGTCTATACAAAAACTTGCACATGGATATTTACAGCAGCTTTATTCATAATTGCCAAAATTTGGAAGCAACTAAGAGGTCCTTCAGTAGGCCAGTGGATAAGTATACTGTGCTACATCCAGACAATGGAATAATATTCAGAGCTAAAAAGAAATGAATTATCAAGCCATGAAAAGACTTTGAGGAAACTTAAATGCCCATTACTAACTGAAAAAAACACACCAAAAACCCTCATGAAAGGCTACATACTATATGATTCCAGCTATGTGACATTCTGGAAAAGTGAAAAGGTAGTGGTTGCCCCGTGTGAGTGGGAGGTTAGGGATGAATAGGCAGAGCACAGAGGATTTTTAGGACATCCATTGTACAACAGCAGGAATGAAAACCTATCTCTTCTGTGGACTTTTGGTAATAATGATGTGTCAATATAGGTTCGTTATTTGTAACAAATTCATTATTCTGGTACGGATGTTGGTAGGAGGTTGTGCTTGTGTGGGGACAGAGGACAGGGAGGAACTCTGTATTTTGCTATGAACCTAAAACTACTCTAAAATAAGAAAGTTTATTGATTTAAAAAACTAAAATAATAAAAAACACACACCCATGGGTCAATGTGAGTTGTGGGTAGAAACTGTCATTTGCTTCAGGGTTTGTGCCTCTTCCTTCCACTCCACGTCCCCATGGATGACATTCCCAGCCATTTCTCCTATTTCACCTCTGGCTTCTGTTTTCTTATTTTTCTTACTTTATTTTACTATGGTAGAGATCATGGAATGTCAATTTCCTATAATGATGTGTTTCTGCTAACATCTAATTTCCATTGAAAATGCTTTTACTGCCGAGACCGGTTTGGCTCAGTGGATGGAGCCTCGGCCTACGGACTGAAGGATCCCGGGTTCAATTCCGGTCGGGGACATGTGCCTTGCTTGCTGGCACATCTCCTGTGGGGGGCGTGCGGGGGGCGGCTGATCGATGTCTCCCTCTCACTGATGTTTCTGACTTTCTATCCCTCTCCCTTCCTCTCTGTGAACAATCAATAAAATATATTAAAAAGAAAAAAAAAAGAAAATGCTCTTACTGTTTTGATGCCCAATGAACTTTAACTCCCTCTCCAAATCTCTGAAAGCATAGGCTTCCCGGTTCTCACCCATCACTGGTTTAATTCTATTTAATTGGGGCTGTCCGTTATATATTGCCATATGGCTTCAATATGTATGTTCTCAGTGTCTCCTAATATGTTATCTCCTAGACCCAGAGCATTTATAAAGATGTCTCAAATGGAATTTAATTAAAAACAGATGGATCCTCTTTGAACTGCTTCCTTATCAATTAACAATGCCAGCTGTCTCACTAATGCAATTCCAGAGAAGAGAGAAACCATCTAATCTAACTCCCTCCTTTTGTAGATGAAGAAACTGGGGCCAGAGGTGCTTCTGTGACTTTGCAAAGGTCACACAGCTAGATAGTGACAAAATCGTGATTTGAGTTGGAAGACCCGAGTTCTGGTCCCGGTTCAGCTTAGAATGCTCTCCTCTTGTGGTTGATGTGTGTTTGCAGACACCCCATTGTCCAATGCTCCCCTCCTAGGGTGCTCCAGCCACTGAATGCTTGCATAAAGGAAAGTTCATTCATTTCCTGCTGGATTTCTCCTCCCTCTTCCTCCTCCTTCATCTCTTCATTCTTCTTATGTCAGATAGATAAGACTTGAATACATTTTTTTAAGAACTCATATCCTTTCCTTTAAAAAAATAAATAATTGGGAACACTTAAGAGGTCATTGAGTCTCACTCTGTGGTTTTGTAAACGAGAAAACAGGCCCAGAGAGTTGAATGAACTTATCCCAAATCACAGAGAAGGAGGTAAATCTGAAATTAGAACTCATCTTTGCAGACTCCCAATGGACTGGATCCTCACAGTGTCCTAGCACAGCTCAATCTTGCAGAACCCCTTAATTTAGCAAGCTGTGGGGGGAGTAGAATTGGGAGCATCAAGGAGGGGACATAGGGACGATTTGAAAATACACCACTAATTAATTTTGTGTGAAGAGGATCCAATGCTTCTAAAAACATGTCCCTGGGTCAGAGATAGCACTGTTACCCTTGACTGCTCAGAAGATGAAAAGCAGAAGTTTATATTGGCACGGTCATCTTCATTCCACAAAAGAAGGAAAAATGTCTTTTTTTGTTGGTGTGCAAAGACTATACAGATTGTCAATTTCATTGTGTTTTCCCAGGAATTTGAGACAGTGAGAATAGATTGGCCTTTACTCACACATTATTTCTCAGTTTATTTTGCTGATAAATATATTAACATGTTCAGGCTAATTAACCTTTAACCTCCAGAATCCTGCCTTCACTAGACATAAGCAAGGTCAAAGGTTATTTTGTTCAATGAAAAATTAAGCTGGTTGTTATTCCGTCAACTCAGCTGCTTCGAAATGTGGCATTTTATTCCCTTTTCTATATCTATTTTTAGAAGTTTTCTTTTTAAAATCAAAACTCCTCAGATTTTTATAAAGACAGGCAATGTTAATTATTTTTGAATTATAGCATTCTTTGATAATAAATTTCAACACAGATTAAGCCTTTGGGTTTAAAAATAGCATTTCTTAGAAACTTTATTGCATTTAAAACACAAAGGATATTTGGGACCTTAAAAAAGCATTAGACATAATTAATATTAAATGTGAAGGCTTAGATTTTATTTGCTAATTACCTTGATTTTAGTCTAAATCAAGTAGCAACAGTGCCTTGGAGTGGACTGAATTATGTCTCTCCCCCAAATTCATATGTTGAAATCCTAATCCCCACTGCCTTAGATGAGACTTGGAAATTGGGTCTTAAAGTAGTAATTAAGTTAAATTAAGTTAAAATGGGGTCCAATATGGTGGTGAGTGTTCTTCCAAGAAGAGGAGACTAGGACACAGCCACACACAGAGGAGGATGCAGCAAGAAGTGGCCATTTAACAAACCACGGAGACAGGTCTCATTGGAAACTGGCCTTGCCAACTCCTTGGTCTTGTAGCCTGCGGGACTTGGAGAGAATACATTTCTTTGTTTAAGCTGTCCAGTTTTTGGCACTTTGTCTCTTCTAGCAAACTAGCACAAAAGGCTCTTCTTTGCCTCCCAGGAATAGTAGGACATGCAGCTTCTCACTCACCTGGTAGGACTGTAAGAGGACTCAGTATGATAACGTGTGTGACTTGGATTAGAAAGCTATACATCATTGTCTAGCAGTGTGACCCTGGGCAAGTCTCTTTTTTCTCTGGGAATCAGTCTCCTGTCCTGGAGAATCCCTTGATACCCTCTGACAGTGGTCCCCAGCTGCTCTTAGTGCATCCCCTCCAGCTGGGTTCCAAGGAAACTAGACAAAAATAGATTTTCAGGCTCACTTGCAGTACTGCTGAACCAAAATCTCTCTAAGTGGTGAGGAGAAATTTTTATTTTTAAAATATATTTTATTGATTTTTTACAGAGAGGAAGGGAGAGGGAGAGAGAGTTAGAAACACTGATCAGCTGCCTCCTACACCCCCCCTACTGGGGGTGTACCCACAACCAAGGTACATGCCCTTGACCGGAATCAAACCTAGGACCTTGCAGTCTGCAGGCTGACACTCTATCCACTGAGCCAAACAGTTTTTGGTCAGACATTTTTATTTTTAACCAACTTTTCAGCAGATTCCAATGGGAAGCCAATTTTGGGGACCACTCGATTAGATGATCTCTAAGCTTTCTGCTTGATCTAGCAAAAGGTTTCGACTACCATCCTTCAACAGAGAGGTTGGAGCTTGGAAGAAAATGGGCAATAGAATCTTGTCATCTCCATCACACACCGATGTTGGCTCTCTCTCTCTCTCTCTTTTTTTTTTTTTTGCCTGAACGTGCCCTTGCCTGTCTTTGGAAGTTTTAAAGCTTCCCAGGACAGACTGGGTCGTGAGGGGAGCTGGTGGCAGGCTGTTGATGGTGCACAGCATGGGCTTGGCTTGGGGGTTAGGTACAGAACTGGATCAAATGTGATGAAGGAAGGAAGGCACTGTGAGGCCCAGGGGCGTGGTGGCACTTAGCCTGAGGGACTGAATTCTGTTCCCATCTTTGTAATGTTCTAGTTACGTGTCCTGGGCCAGGATAGGCTGAGCTTCTATTTATGTACTTGCAAAATTTATTTACTTTTCTGCTCTGCCTATTGGGATGATCCACTGAGCTGATGATTATAAAAATGTCTTGAAAAAAATAGAAATCCTTTATACTATTTTCTGGTTCTATAGTGAGTAAATAGTTAATAGTAATGTACCAGGGCTGGACAGGGCTGAAGTCAGGAGTTGGCTGAGGCAAACACAGGTCTTTGGAAAGCTTGAAAGATGAACTGGTTAATTGTAACCACATTTTCTGACATATATATATATATATATTTCTTTAAACTATGCAGCTTTGGTTAATGCCCAGCCAAGACTTGTGATAAAACGAAACGACTTTGAATCTGATACAGGGAAAATGGGTTACTATTTCAGACACTGGTTCGAAGGCTCCAGGCCATAACTGTGGCAGAGTTAGTATGTCCACCCAGATCTTCTGACTCTAATTCGAGGCTCCTACCCACATCACGTGGCCTGTCTTTGAGGGTAAATACTGTGCCACTGGCAGGGGTCTCCCTCCCCAGTCACACTCTCAGAAGGGCAAGTTCCAAAGAGAACTTCACAAGAGTCCCCACT
>PVJN01026852.1:0-28645 GCA_004026805.1 Lasiurus borealis | reverse complement strand
AATCTAAAAATTAAGTGAATTAAAAATTTGATCAACAGAATAAACTGGTGAATATAATAGAATCAGGAGCACAGAAAGGGAGTGGACTGTTAATTCTTAGGGGGAAAGGGGTGAAGGGTGTACAGGGAGAGACTGGACAAAAATCATACACCTATGGATGAGATCAATGGGAGGGAGCTAAGGGCAGAAGGAGGGGTGGGAGCTGGGTAGAGGGGTGCTAGGGAGGGGAAAAAAGAGAAACAAATGTAATAATCTGAATAATAAAGATTTAATTTAAAAAAAAGAAGAGGAAGAAGAAGAAAAATGTAAGATAAAAATTATGAATTACATATACTTATCAACAAGTGAATCTAAAAATCAAGTGAATAAAAAATCTGATGAACAGAATAAACTAGTGAATATAATAGAATCAGGGGCATAGAAAGGGAGTGAACTGACAATTCTCAGGGAGAATGGGGTTAAGGGGGTGCAGGGAGAGACTGGACAAAAATCATACACCTATGGATGAGGACAATTCAGGGGGAGGTAAGGGCAGATGGAGGTGTGGGAACCAGGTGGAGGGGAGCTATGGGGGAAAAAAGAGGAACAAATGTAATAATCTGAATAAAGATTTATTAAATAAATATATATATACATATATGTATATGTATATATATATATGTATATATATATATATATATATATTTTTTTTTTAAGTTTTAAAGACTTATACTTTTGAACCTTTGGCTATGACTAATAGATTCCAATTGATTATAATGAATCTCAAGGCTGCAGGAAACAGGGCTCTGTGATGTACTGGGAGGAGACTGTAAATGGTTATCTACTGGTTTTTCCCAGCAGATTTACAGGCTTTGAGTTAATCATAGTCATATCCATCACCAGAACTTCTGTCAGCCAGATGTTACAATGAAAAATCAAATTTTGAGGTTAATAAGGATAATCAATTTCTTTTCGATTCAAATACCTGGCATATAAGACGATGGGGCGTATAAGATAACCCCCAACTTTTCCAGTTAAAATATAGAGTTTGGGATATACTTGCCATATAAGATGACACTGGTGTATAAGATGACCCCTGACTTTTGAGAATATTTTCCTGGGTTAAAAAGTCATCTTATACGCCAGAAAATATGGTAAGTCATATTGCAAACGATTACTCACAGGATAACTAAGTTGAAGAGTGATCGTTTGATCACTGAAGAAAGCTGTTTATAGGGGCTTCCCTGGGTTTTCAGACTTTGGGCCCTTTGTAGGTAAACATAAAGGATTAGGGAGCAGGGGTTAAGGAAGTTAGTTCTAGGATCTGGGCTGATCAGCCTGAACACCCATGTGAATCCTGGGAACAGGCATCAAATATTCATCTCCAATTTCAAATGAGCTTTGTGAAGACCCAGCTCTCAGTACCAAAGCTCCAACTCTGTGCCTCCCATCCTGGTTGGAGATCATGCTTTATCCACACAACATGCCTTATCCACACAACAGGCTTCTTCACTTCTGAAGTATTAAATACCAGTCAGATGGGGTGATGAATCCAACCATCACCCCTTCTATTCAGAAAATTATCCTCTGACTATAGGGGAAAGGGTTCTAGAAATACCATATTTTGGAGCAGATAAAGCTGTCTTTCTATTACTTGATTTTAGTACAATATGAAATTACAAAGTACTCAATATAGTAAGGCAACAGAGACTTATTGTTTGTGCCCAGGGGTGCTTACTTCTGGCTTTTGGCTATCTTTCCTGATGTCTCCATTTCGTACATGGTCTGCAGCCGGCACTTCACGAGCTCAGTGGGACAGAGCACCAGCGCAGCAAACGCAGAGGCAAAGGAACCAGCAGCTGCATTCTGCAGATCACTGAAAGGACACAAGCACAGGCAACCAATTACCGGTCCCGTTCTTCACTCACTCAGCACTCACCATACTAAAACTCTCCGGTGGTAGAGGTGAACGGGCATAAGAGAAAACAGTTCCTGAGTACTCACCGGGAATCTGCACAGGCTCTTTTATCTAAGGATTCCACAACCCTGTGAGGTTGACAGCAATACACCAGTCTCCATATGGGGAAGATAATGCACCTAGTCACACCACTTCCACGTGGCAGTGCTAGGATTCAAACACAGGTCTGCCTGATGGTAAAATCCATGCTTTTTTTTATTGGTCACATGCTATAGTCTGAATGTTTGTCTCCCATTCCCAAACTCTATGTGGAAGCCTTAACTTCAATGTGATGGCATTTGAAGGGGTTCCTTTGGGAGATAATTTAGGTTTAGATGAAATCATGAGGGTGGAGACCTTCTGGTGAGGTTAGTACCCTTATCAGAAGAAACCAGAGAGTTAGTTTTCATGCACTTTCTCTTCCATGCAGAACACAAGAAAAAGGCATCCCTCTGCAAGCCAGGAAAAGGGCCCTCTCACTAGGCACTGAATTAGCTAGCACCTTGACCTTGGACTTTCCAGTCTGAAGAACTATGAGAAACAAATGTTTATTGTTTAAGCCTGCAAGTCAATGGTATTTAGTTATAGAGACAGAATTAAGACACACAGTGACATAAAAAACAAAACATGGAGAGGAAGAAAAAACTTATCCATAGTCCTACCATCCTAACACATGCACTATTAATATTCCAGTGTATTTTGCTCACTGAGCTTTAAATAAAATTAGGTTCTGAGGCTATCCCTACAAACCCCAAACCCAATCTGGAGCCGACACATATTATAACTGCCACAGATGAAAACCCAAGATAAATTTTTAACCCAAAAGTTGTTCATTCTAAAAAGATTTCCCAGTTCAACTAATAACCTCCTGACCTCAGCAACACAATGGGCATGTAGGGGAGGGAAAAGCCAGTGTGAGTAAGCAAGTTCATGGTTGTAGGTAAAATGGCTAAGCTGGAAATAGATATGGGGGAATGAATGCAAATAAATACAAAAATAGAAGTTCTCATCTCCTCATCTCATATCCGTTTAGTGCCACCAACCAATCACCAGCAGATTGTAAAACTGAAATCCAATAGAATTCAAGACTATGGTGGAAAGTCTAAAAAATAAACTGTCAGGAAGGCTTCTCTGAGAGTTCATAGGGGTCAAAAAAGATGACCCTTCCATCTATGGGGCAGTGTTTCGTCAAAGGAGCATGACTGGCAGATGGGGTGGAACAAATTCC
This sequence comes from Lasiurus borealis, assembly GCA_004026805.1. Classification (NCBI taxonomy): domain Eukaryota; kingdom Metazoa; phylum Chordata; class Mammalia; order Chiroptera; family Vespertilionidae; genus Lasiurus; species Lasiurus borealis. The sequence goes on along the minus strand of PVJN01026852.1, from coordinate 25,481 downwards.
GATGGGCAAGAAGGAGGGAGCTGCTCACAGCAGGAATGCTGGCTCCCTCGCACTTCCCTGTTAAATGCCAGCATCCTGCTGCCAATGGACAATCAGCAGCACTCACAGATTTCCAAAATCCCTTAGGGAGTAATTCCCTCAGCTTACTGCCCCAAGTACAGGTAATCCCTTACAATTTTTCTCCAAAGTAAGCAAAGGCTTAACAGACCTAACACACTCAATTATCCTAAAGTTACAATAAACTCATAGTTAAATAAACTGATGTCAAACAGCAGTGTCAAATTAAGGGCTACTTCCAATCCCAGCCCTGGTATCCTGTCTCCTGGTAGCCTGGCCTCGGTGCCTCAGAAGGATGTAAGGCTGGTGTTAGGTCTCAAAAGGATGGCTCCAAGCGGCTTTCTCTCCAGAGGAAGACACTACAGTATGGACTCTTTTTTGATATTAGAGAATTGAATATCAGACCATTCTGGAGCAGAGCTAGATACACAACTATGCTGGCACTCAGCTCTCCAGAGTGTGGAAATTGCCTGCCACTCAACTCCATTTCTTCCCACTCCATTCCTACTGCGCTCGATTCTCAAAACTAAAGCTTAAAATGGTTTCTGCTGTCTTTCAGCCAGCCTGCAGATCCATACTTGGCCTCTCTTGGGGACTTTCTGTCCACCTGCTGACAGGCAACAGTCAATCAGGATCATTAACCAGTTTGCCAAGTTTTCAGGAACAAAGGTGGCATCAGTAAATGGAGCTGCCCATTCAGACTAAGAGTAGTAACGGTTATGACACCTGAACAAACACCGAGAATGTTGTTACAAGGCAACAAGGCCAAATCAGATCTGCCTGGACTTTGGCTTTCTAATAAATACTTTCATTTACCAAGGCACTAAATGAGGTCCATAGGCTCCAGGTTGGGTCTAAATTATTAGTGTTAAGATTTGGCACTGAAATGGCAACAGGCATAGGTTGGGATTTTGCAATAATTGACTGTTTATCACCCATTTAACAAATATGTACCCGAACAATTCTGCCATGTAAGATCTTGTCTAGCCAAAGGTCAAAAAAGGACACCACTCAGGGCAGTGTTCACACCAAGAACAGATAAATATTTACAATATCACTGCAGCAATTCACAACAGGTTCTCTCAAGCAGTTTCTTCTTTTCACTGCTCTGCTTATTCATCTTTTATCAAGATCTGACCCCTACAAAATATTTTAACTATGGTCTTATGGAGAATGCTGGATGGGGCGGGAGCCCTTGCTTTCTCAGCCATTACTGTGTGACTTTTGAACATGCCAGTACTTGCACTCCATTTCCTCTTTGAAACATTAACACCCACTTTGCTCGTCCCACAGACCATCAGGGCTAAAAATTACACCATACACGTCAGAGCTCTGTAAACTCTAAGGCAGTATTTCCCCAACAGGTGACAAGCAAACTCTGTTCTGCAAGATGAAGAAGAATCTGAGTTCAAAAGATAACAGAACACTGACCAAGGGAAATAGGAAGGGGTCTTTCTTGCAGGGCTCCTCTAGAATCCCATGTGTTTGCTGTTTCCCGTCTTCTCTAAGGATGCTGGAGGGCCACACTCCAGACTCCTCAGTCCAGAGTCTCTTCCTCTAATGGGGTGAGCTGCAGTTACAACAGGTTCTTTCTATCAGTCTCTACTCTGGGAAACCTCACTCTCCTGGTTTGTCTCCTGCTTATTTCTTCACTTCCTCTCCTTTTCCTGGTCCTCTCTACTGGAGGACCCTAGGTTCAGTGCTCAGCCCTCTATATATGTTGTCTCCATGAGTGAGCTTATCCAGTTCCAAGCTTTTAAAAAACAGGTTCCATCCATCAAGACAGAATACCTTTATATAAAATGGAGCATGCTTAGACCTCTAGGCACCTCCAAAAGAACATTTCCATACAGAAGGAACCTAACTTCAGTCATGTAAGACCCTAGATTTCAAATTCCTAACATAACAGCCCATTAGCCCGCCCTTCAAACCATGGGGCTGATAAACAGTTTTAAGTTATTTCAAACATGGTAATGCTCAAAGGAGGCAAGGATAAACATCCCAGGGGCTTTTAAATTCTTTTTAGTTGTGTATAATAAATGCCCAAAAATGACAGGACACAAGCCAAAGTTTGATGTTTGTGGCAGTCTTGACCAAAGAAGATTCACCAGTAATTCCTCAGATGCTTATGACCCTTTCTAAAATTCCAAAATCTCCTCAAAGCTATTTGGTTCAGGCAATCTCTTCCAATACTTTTCGTTTTGCTGATAAAGTAGAATCTAAAGTTTGGGTCACAAGTTGCACCTATGGTTTTAGTCTAGCACCTCTGCCCATAAGAGAAGTAGCCTTACTTACCATCAGCATCTTAAAAGCATTCTCCTGAAGAATACCAACACCTAAGGGTGAATCGGCAACTCTCCCATTGTGTAATGCAAATGTACATTCCAATACAATCACTATATATATAAAAGCCTAAGTGACCTTTTGACCAGTAGCTATGACACACACTGACCATCAGGGGCAGATACTCAATGCACAGGCATGGAAACATGGAACAGACTGATGAATCTCAGAGAGGAGAGAGGCGGAGGTGTGAGGGGGGAGGGAAGCAGGTGGGAAGAAATTAACCAAAGATCTTATATGCATACTAGAGACCCAGTGCACAAATTTGTGCACTGGTGAGGTCCCTCAGCCTGATCTGCAGGGACCAAGCCAAAACCAGCAGTCTGACATCCGCCGAGGGGTCTCGAATTGCAAGAGGGCACAGACCAGGCGGAGGGACCCCACCGACATGAATCCGTGCACTGGGCTCTAGTATATTCGTAATCAGAAAGAAAGTAGTTATTTTTAAAAAAGAAACATTTTTTACATAAAGTGTCATAAAATCTTGACTCTACAACAGTGTTGCTTTTTTACAAATCAAAGTGTCAGTGTCTTCAATCACCTCAGCTTTGCCTGCTTGTCCAATCCCACCACTTTCCGCACCACCTGCTGGCAGAAGCCATAGCACATGAAGAGGACAGAGTTCTCGGCGATGTTGGCGATGAGCGCTGGGCTGGTCCCTTTGTAGAAGCCTCGGAAGCCCACCTGTGAGTAGGTCTTTAGGCAGCAGTCAGTGAGGCCCTTGTACAGGTCAGGGAACGTCTGCATCTTCACTTTCATTGTGTCGAAGGGCTGCCCAGTCAGCACACATGCTGTGCCCCCTGCAACAGGACAGAAGTCTTCTGTAACACAAGTCTACAGCTACATTTTAGAGTGCAGAATCAATCACCCACGGAAATGAGGGACAGGCAGCCTACCCCAGCACTGACTCCTGCCTTCACCTCATTTAGACCTCTTGCTCCCCCAAACCTTCTCACCTAGTCCAATAAACAATATGTGTGGAGACCCCTAGCTCCAGCCCTGAAAGAACTCAGATGGTAGAAACTCTGATATGTATTCAACAGCCCAAAGCCACTGATACAAAGGTGTGGCATGTGTTAGCAGCATTGGCAATGGGGTCAGAGGGATTTGGCTTGAAGCCTGGCTCTGCTGTGAGATCCTGGACAAATGAGACAAGTGATGTAACTTCCCAGTCTCAATTCCTAGTAGGGTTAGTGTAAGGATCAAATATAACAATGGATGACAAGGCTTAATGTAATGGTGGCTACGTAACAAGTGGTTAATAAATAGCAGTTGTGCCCTGGCTGGTGTGGCTCATTCCAAATGCCTTTCTGGGAAAAGGTAAGCTCTTCAACTCTATCACAACAGATCTGACATCTTTGATAGAGTGGCTGAAGGATGTTAAATTCCAAAAGCTGAAAATCTCTCATGTGGTTAAATATCCACCTATTGTAGAGACCAAATAGCTCCACTGTTCCCGTGTCAGTGTCCAAATGTGGCATGGACAGGCAGGAGGGGAGGGCACAGTGTCTGAGGGGCTGTAGCTGGATTACACAGCAGGATAGGAGCTGACCCAAAGTCACACAGAAGGCAAAAGTTTCCCCAGCTCCTGGGTTGATTCACTCCCTATGGTGGCTAACCTGGGAGCTGGAGCCTTTGCCCTGCACTTCTTATCAGTGTCTGCAGTGGGCTGTTTCTAGCCTTCCTCATTAGCTTACCTTGGCCAACCTTTGGTTCATGGGAAAACACTTTGTTCTTCTCTGAAATGCAATTTCTTTTTTACAATAGAGCAAGTGATAGGATGAGAGTAGGTGATCATGTGAATGCGCTTGATCTGTTGAGCCCCAAAGCCCCATTGGATAAGAGGACAATGGCAACTCACCCCTTTAGCCTCTCCATTCTTCGGTGCTGCAATACATTATAAGTTTTGGTGAAAGAGGCAAGGATAAACAAAGGTCTTCATTGGGAAGTCTGAGCATTAGAGTGATCCTCCTGCCCTAACATAACACAGGAATCTGGAGAACAAGTTACCAGCCATCCACTTCCTGTTCCATCAGGCTGAGCAAAGGTGACCTTAGAAGCTGTGCCAGAGTGTACTTACTTGTATCCCATGGTCCACAGTCTGCACTGGGGCTCGGGCCCAAGCCCAGCCCAGCCCACCATTCCCCAGAAAATCCTGGGACTTCACCTTACCTTTCAGGGCTCTAAGATACAGAGAATGTCTGTCTTATTTACGAAAGACATTTCTAAAGGGTGTCCTCCTTTCCTTCCCTGGCCATAATAAGGACAGTAACTGGGATTCCCTGGACACATGGCTTGGTGTTATTTTTACATTGCAAGGGCTCTGAAAACTGCCAGGCTTGGAGTGAATCCCAAGTAACCTGCATATCCAGCCATGGGACAAAGAACAAAGACTTCAGCTTTGAGGTGCAATGGTTTCCCAGCTGTAAACTGGACACCTTCCTACCCTGCACCTTGACTCATACTTTGTTAATACTCACCCAATGCTATTTTCCCAATGGATTTTAGAGAGATTGGAAGGGAGAGAAGAGAGAGGATAGGGAAGAAGGGGATAGAGAGGGAAGAGAGAAAAACATCAACGTAGTAAGAGAGATACATCAATTGGCTGCCTCTGGCACACACCTTAAGTGGGCCTGGAACTTGCAATCCAGATACGTACCCTTGACTGGGAATCAAACCAGTGACCCTTCAGTGGATGGGCTGATGCTCTAACCACTGACCTACACTAGTCAGGGCCTGACTCATAGTTTTAATATAATAGGAACTAGTCTACCTTCTGCTGTGCTCAGAATTCAATATTACACTTCTGTTAAATGGATTCATTTTGAGTTAAGCCAGATTGATTTGGGGTGACAAAGGTAATATGCTTTTCCTGGATCTCACTATAGAAAGTACTTGAGGAGAGGATGGAGTTCTCTCTGGGATTACCTGCAGCCCCTGCTGTAAGGTCGATGGCAGCTTGGATGGCAGGATTGGACTTCATGTTTGCCCACTCCCCTGCTGGGCTCCGTAGAAGGCAACTCTCTGAGGCTTACAATGGGCACCTCATGTCCCTGCGAGGAGGCAAGAGTTCACCATCAATCAGGCCTCTGCAGCCTCCCTTTCTCTAAACCTGATGCCTGGTTACTGGGCCTGAACTTCTGGGAGCTGAGAAATCAGCTCCAAAGGAAGTGGACTCAAGATGTCAGCACTGATTAGTGACTGGCCTCCCTTTTTACCTGCCCACCATCTCCTCACAAAAAGCTCACAGATCAAAAACATTCCTTGAGTATCAATGTTATAGCCACTGCGAGGGGCACTTTAATCTCACCATTCTGAAACCCTTAAAAACAAATGCCAAATAAGTGAGTTAGCCACTGGCATCCTAAGCCACCTCAAATTCGTTTTGTAGAGATTTAAGTTGAAACCTCACTCCTCTAGCTAGGCTCATTTCTAAATTCAGACAGCAGCCTGTGCTGGGTCCCTTAGAGAAGGTCACAAAACAGCTGGACTGGAAAAAACAAAAACAAAAACAAACAAACAGGGTAGGAGCTGTGCCAGTGACACATGCCAAAGTCTTAATGCCTGCCTGCTCTGCCACCAGCAGGATGGCTCCTTGGACACCTAACCTGGTGGGGGGGGGGAGGTGTCCCCATCTATTTGCCTATACAAGGCAAATAATAAAAGTATTATTATTATAATACAAAGGCAATCATAAATAGCCACGTGAGACAGATAATGAATTGTGACCATGCTACAATTCTTAGAACCAGCAAAACACAGTACTGAACCTCAGTTATTATAATCACAGTCCCCACCAGTGCTTTTAATAAACCATTTGTGCCCACAAATCACCTAGGGACCTTGTTGAACTGCAGACTTTGATCGACAGGCCTCAGGTGAGACCAGAAATGCTGCCAGCCCTGATAATGCCTGACCAGCAACCACACTTTGAGAAATAACACCTACTCCATTGTGTCCCAAATATGTTTGACAAGAACCACTTCTGGGGCACTTGTTAAATATTCAAATAACAGACCTCTATCCTAGAAATCTTGATTCTGTGTAAAAACCAGAGCCTACTCCTCTACCTTTAGACAAAAATCAACTATTGCTGAGGTACAGACTTAATATAGAGTACAAAAAGCAATGGTGGCTCATTGGCATAGAATATTAAATAACCAATTTAGCAACCAACTCTGCATGATTTCCAAACTATGTAAGTGACTTCTCTAACAAGGAACAGTTTTTATCCTCATTACACTTGAAGATCTGTGTGATCCCAGTCAGGCCACCATTCAGGAGGGGGTGCTGAGCAGTGGGCTGGATCAGTGATGAACACCATTTCCTAAAGGTCAGAGGATATAATTTTAACCACTTAAAGAAGATTGCCAATAACCACAAACCAAGAATCTAACTTTTTTTTACAAAAATAATTTAAAACCAGGAGCAACAAAATCACAGTACTTAAAGCATATGACAACAATATAACGTTACTGACAGGCCTGGAGAGACAGTACCAATGTTTGATAAGTGATGGCCATCAGTATCTGGAGAAGGATGTCAAGATCATAATCTCCCCTTTTTCCAGATGGAAAATTGAGGCCAGAGGAAGACGAACTGTAAATGTGCATCAAGGAGTCACACATAGGGGCTGGGCAGAGGGAGGGAAAGGGTTGGGGGGCATTGGGGAGATCTGTAATATTATCAACAGTAAAAAAAAAAAAAAATTAAAGGAGTCACACATATAGGGCACATCCAATGTGGCCTCTCAGTGTCTTCATTTCTTTTGGAATGGACATTTCTTTCTTAGAAGGAAAAGAAAGGCACACCGGATTAGATGCCATCACTGTGAATCCAGCCCCTTTACTAATAGATAAGCTGAATTTATTAAACACGTCAAATCCTACAAATAACTACTTGAAGAATTATTAGGATAGTAAAACGTGATGGGAACATTAAGAAACAAAGTGTGAGTGAGCAATTGGTTCAAATTATGAGTAGCTTTGGCTTGAAGGAGACATAGGGCTTGCAAGACTGATCAGCGTGAGTTAAACTGATTGATAAGCCTTCAGTAGCACCTACAATATAAAAATTGAACCCTTTCAAGCGTCCCTTTTGCCCTTTAAAACGACACTAGGGTCGTACTTCAGGACAGACAACAGCGCTGGTCATACATCTTAACTGATCTCGAGGGAAATTAATTTCTCCAGGGAGAATCCTAGAGGCCAAATTCTACGCGAAGGTTCCAGCTGCAGCTAAACTGAGCAGACGGCCGACGGCCAGCAGGTCCCGGAGCTGGGGCAGAACTGCGTGGGGATGCAAACCAGCCTCACTACCAAGCGGCCCACGAGCCACTCCTCCCCGGGCCTCGGGATCCTCGCCCGCACGAGGAGCCCAGTCACAACTTCCCTGGCTCTGATTCTGCGGGAGTCTCCCATTCATAAGCGGCCGGTCCTCCAGCGCTCCGCACAGACCGCAGAGCCTCCCGCAGGTGAGCGCGCGGGCTGAGGCCGCGCAGCCGAGTCTCCGCCGAGCCCGGGGCAGCACGCGGCCGAGGGGCCACACGCGGGTCCCTGAGCACGCGTGCCGCGCCTTGGCCACCTCGCGGGCTGCCCGGGAAGGTCACGCCGCCCGGGCGCGAAGGCCCGCCCGCCCCGCTCCCAGCCGGCTCCCTGCAGCCGCGAGCGCCGGGCCGGGGTTGCGCTCACCGCCGCGCCAGCGGGCCGCGTCCTGCTCGGGCTCCGGCGCCAGCAGTTCTCTCCCTCCGCGCCGGGGCGGCCGCTTAACCCCACGTGGGCCACGGCCGGCCCTCCGGCCCGCCCCGCCCCGCTCCAGGGCCCCCGGCGGGCGGCCCCCGCGGCTGCGGAGCCCAACTGCGGGGCGGGCTGAGACGCCGGGAAGCGGAAGTGGGCGCGGGGCGACGGCGTTCCTCCCGCACCGGCCGCGGGGCTGACCGTCCCTGGGAGCCGGAAGGGCCGGGGTTGCAGTGCCCCGGCCCGGCCTTTCATCGCTTTCCCTCCCTGGTTCCGGGCTGCTTCCCTGAGGCTCTGCTCTAGGAAACCTCAGGGCGGGGGCGAGCTGGCGGGGAAGGGTCGGGAAGGCTGCTGGTTAACTTTGCTGGGATCGGGCTCAAGGCCTTAATTATAAATTATAATTGAGTACGAAAGTAATGGAAAAGATGAAATATAAATTTGTTATGCCAGAAAAAAAAAAGAACAAAAACCGTTTTTCCATTCTGCCTTCCACAAGGAAATCCATTTCCACTGATGAAAACTGAACCTTCTAAGTCGGCCTCTCTGATCTTTTAGGCTATTTCTAAAGCTCTGCCAATTTGTTAAAAAGCACTACCCAGGCATGTGTTATGTAAAGGAGTTTTCTCTAGGGCCCTAAGACACAGCTAAGACCTTCTCAACATGTGTGACCCTCCGGGCTTTAGAGTGCTTTGGTTCAGGCTTCATTTCTACATAGCATTTTCTTTCTTAAAACATATCATTTTTGATAGATCCTCCCTTCCCCCAACTGGTGGGCGGAGTATGACGTAACCGGCACCTGTGGGACAGTCCGGAGACATCGAACCACCAATCAGCGCATGCCAAGTGACCTGGGGTTCACCCCTTCGCGTTCCTCCCCGCAAAAGGCGTGTTCACCGCTGCACCTGTTGCTGTCTTCCCCAGATTGTGAGGCACTATGGCTTGGTCCTTCTCCTCTAATCCTGGTTTTTCTCTCTCTCTCATTAGTGCGGAATAAACTTCCACTTTAACATGCCTTGGTCTCCGACTCCCGTTTCCTGTGCCTCGAACCTTACAATTTTTTTTTACAATTTTTCTGTGTGGTGTGGTGGTGGGCTATCGCCAATGTAATTGTGGTCCACAGTTAGACAGACATGAGCAGAACAAGAGCGATGGGCCAGGTACAGAAGGTCACCAGGACAGAAAGCCCTGGATTCCTAGCACTGGAAAAGTGCAGGGTGAGACCTTGTCCCAGGGTGACATTTCCTCCCCAAGCATATCCCTTCTGGTCATGTGGTTTGGACACCTGGCCTTTTCTCCCTAGAGGTCACATCTAGGCCTCAGTTTTATTTCAGCTTCAGGGCCAGAAAACCAAACAAGTGACCCCACAGCTGACCTCAGGACTAGCTGCATTAAATAATGACCCCTGCCCTGATGCTGACCAATCAATCATTGGAGACCAACACCCTGAAAGAACACACCTAGAAAGCTACTATTCTACTGAGACCTTCCCTCTGGAACTTTCCCTAAAATCTCCACATTCCAGGACCATGCCTATGCCTTTCCCACCCTCCTTTCCCCATGCCCTAAGTGCTTTACCATTCATTCCTCTCTTCCAAGCTCCAAGAGCCCATCCTTTACTTCTATAACTTATTTCCTAAGCCTATTTCTTAAACCTATTTCTTCTACAAGCTACTTCTTCTGCCTCTGTGATTTTATAAATAAATATTCTCTTAAAGCTTGAGTCTTAACTCTGAATTCTTTCCTAGCCAGAACTCAAGTATCAAGGTTGCTAAATCCAGGTCCAGTCTGACCCCACCAGTCTAACATCTGGTGCTGTTTTCTCTGCCTACAACATAATTGAGTGATTTGTTTGTGCCAGCCAGTGACTTAAATATTTGACCACTCACAACTGAATAGACCTCCCTGAGGGAGGGGGTGCTATGAAGGACTCAGAACTCTTGAGAAGTGGAGACTCACATCAATTTAGCATAAAACTGTCTTAATAGAATCAGTTCACTTTTGAGAACTCAAGCTTCTGAAACAAAATTTAGTTACAGAAACAAGTCAGGGAATTCCAATGAACTGCCCAAAATAACATATAACACAACAAGTAGGAAGCAGATCCAGGAGCATAACTCCCGTTACAACATCCTAGAGCAGTGGTCACCAACCTTTCGGACCTCGCGGACCACCAGCAGTCTGTGGACTACCGGTTGGCAAACCCTGTCCTAGAGGACTGAGAGACTTTCAATATCACCTGACCTAGTGGTTTTTGCAAACTACAAACATAAGGCTCAAAGGAAAGCTTATGGATAGATCCAGGTCTCCTGTTATAGATTAGAGGAATGTCTGTACTTGGAGCCAGTTTGTTTTAAGAAATCCATGTGACCTTTAGTGAGTCATTTAACCTTTGAAAACCCTAGTCATCATTTGACTGCATCTCTGATTCACCATGTGCTGCCTTTACTGCAGATCACTGCTGCCATCCTTGCTGAGCCCTCATCCCTTGGCCCATACTTTGCTTGTCTTCCTTTAGCCCCTTCCTCTTCATTCCTCAAAAGGGAACTGTCATCACTTCCCTCAAACCTACATTTCTTCTCTTCCTCACCTTTCTTTAACAACCATCAGCCTCAATTTACTCTGTAAACTAAGAAGCAAGCAGGAAACTTTCCTGCAAAATTTTAACCCCTATTCTACAGGGGTTGCCTTTTTGACACAAACTCTCATCCTCTGCTTGCTGTTTTGCTTGCTGTCCCATGAATGATGCTGGTGAAGAAACAGGAATAGAGGAGTCAAGTCACTTGCCTAGTATTGTATACATACTAAGGGAAGAGTTGAGACTCATCAAAAGTTCTTTCCAATGCTCTTTCTTGTTCAATTCTAGTTGTTCAACCAAGTTCATGTTCTTAACAACTACACTATATATAGTAATACCTTCCAGAAGGCTTCCTCTTAAAAGCAACAAGATTGCAGAAACTGCTGAAACTGGTTTGGCTCTGTGGATAGAGCATCAGCCTACAGACTGAAAAGTCCCAGGTTTGATTCCAGTCAAGGGCATGTACCTTGGTTGTGGGCACATTTCCAATAGGGGGTGTGCAGGAGGCAGCTGATCGATGTCTCTTTCTCATCAATGTTTCTAACTCTCTATCCCTCTCCCTTCCTCTCTGTAAAAAATCAATAAAATACATTTAAAAAAATAAAAAGATTGCAGAAACTAGTCTTTCTGTTGGAATAGGTCTGCCTCCAAAATTCTTTAAAGTCCTTCACAGCAGTGGCTCTTTCTGCTATCTTTGTTTTAGGAATAAGGAAACATGCAGAACTCAAAAAGCTTTATATCTCACAGGAGCTCAGAGAACTGATTGGTTGGCATTGAGTTATGAAAGTGTTCAAGTAAACTTTTTCCTAAGGGTATTTCCTCAGGAATCTGATGTCCTCTTGAGAACAGAATTTTAGATTAATTACACCTCTCAATGTAGGTAGGTCAAATACTATTTCAAACCTAGGTTAAAAACAGCAAATAGATCAATACACTGACCTCTTTGCTCCAGGTAACTGTTTGCTGCACTTGGGATTGCACAATTCAGGGACATCAGGACAGTGACTCTTATGAAGGTGCAGATGTGACGTAGGTCAGAGGTAAGGGGACAGACAGAGTAACTACATGAAAGAGAGAATCTTGACTATTTCAACAGAATTTCACAATGCACTGGTTAATGATCCCAAAAGAAGAAATTATTTCACTCTTGAAGGATTTGAGCCCTGATACCATGTGGGTGTGTTTTAACAGAGTGTTAATTGGAGTTACAAATAATTTAAAAACATAAATTATGTCTGATTCAAAGGTACTTTTAATTAATAAAAAAGAAGGGAAAATGCTTTGTTTAAACAATTTCAACTGAAAGTTACATCAGCTGCCAAGAATATTCGACGGGAATTGAAATTCTCAATTATCATTGAAAACTCCCTCAATTCTTTTTTAATCAGGGAAAGTTTGTATTAGAAATAAATACAGATTTGGATTTCTATCTATATAGAATAAGAGGGTACAGTAATTTGTAACCCATGAAAAAGTTGGTAGGACAATATTTTAAAAGGTGGCAATTTATGTTTGTTTTCCAATTTCATTGAGAAATAATTGACATACATCCTGTATCAAGTTTAAGGTATATAGCATGATGGTTTAATTTATATATACTGTGAAATGATTACCACAGTAGGTTCCACTACCATCCATCTTTTCACATAAATACAATAAAAAGAAAAAAAGGGGGAAAACTTTTCTCCTTGTGATGAGATTTCTTTGTACTCTTTTTAATAACTTGAATTTTATATAGCAATGTTAGCTATAGCCATCATGTTGTACATTACATCTCTAGTTTTTATTTAGTTTGTGCTTTTTGGCTGCCTTCTTTATTTTCTTAATTGGTATTAGAAAGAGTAAAGGAAGGAGAAAGAGAAAAATCAACATGAGAGAAATATCAATGAATTGCCTCACACACACCCTGACTAGGGATCAAACCCACCACCTTTTGGTATATAGAACTGTACTGCAAGCAAATGAGCTACATGGCCAGGGCTTGACTTCCTTCTTCTATTTGACTTTTCCTTGGCAGCTTTTTAATAGCTAATGTGAATATTTCATGAGCAATAGGTTTGAGTTCGTAAAAATATGGGTTCTTTTATTTGATTTTTTCTTTTTTATTGCATTTATTGGGGTAAAAGTAGTTAACAAAATTTTAAGGTTTCAGGTGCCTAATTCCACAAAACATCATCTGTATACTGTATTGTGTGTTCACCAACATATGTATTTTTAAAGACATAATTTATAATAGCAAAGAATTAGATAAATGCCCATAAATTGTTAAAAATTTAATGTGTCTTCAATAAGAGGATTACTGTGCCATAATTTAAAAAATAATTTCCTTGGAGCTCCAAAATGGTGGAGTAGGTGAAAGCTATACTGACAATGTCCAGGACCAAACTGGAATTACAATTGAAATACAGAAAAACCATCCTGAATAATCAATTGAAACCTAGCTGTAGTGGATCCTGATAATCAAGTATAGAAAATAAAAAAACACATAGAGACTTGTAGGAAGTGCAGAAATTTGAGAGGGTTGGCCGGGTACCTGGCCATAGTCAGTAGCTGAAGGTCTGGAGAGATATCCCAGCTGTGGGGGTTTCCCACTGAGAATTCTGGGGTCGAAACCTCAAGCTGGGCTTCCCAGCACAGAGCACTAGAACTAAGTAATTTGCCCACATAACGTCTGATTGCAAAAAAACAGCAGGGTTCCTATCTGCCAGAGAGAGACAGCTGAAAATGCAGGCACCTTCTTAAAGGGCCAATGTACAAAATTTCATGTGCAACCACTCACATTGGGTTCTAACAGAGGAAAGGCAGAGTGGACTAGAGCTGTGTGAGGAAAATCCAGGGTTGAGGGCTCTGGGGTTAGAGCTCAAAAGGCAGTTACTCCTGGTTTCCTATGCTGGGTCATTCCCATATACTGCAGAGGATATCATCCTCAGGCAGACCATTACCATCCAGGGGAGAAATAGTTGTCCCATCCTGTGCAAAAACTCTCACCCCATCTTCTGTGGTCTATATCCTAAGGCCATTTAAGACTGAGAATAACCAGACTACAGTCAGAGGCAGATCTCTGGAGGGTTTAAATCTGCCTGGTCTCCTTCTGGGCCCAGAGCTAGGAAAGCAGATCTTGGTGCACATCTTGGTGCACATCTTGGTCTTCTCGAAAGGCACCCAACCCAGGCAGAAGGAGCCACAAGCTATGGATTGCTGACACCTCCAAAAGGCACTCAGCTAGTCACAAACAAAATATGAAGTGGTCCTGCCTCATAGACTGGGATTCATGGCAGATCTATCTAATACATAGATTCAAACCAAACAGGAAGCCAAAATAGGGAGACAAAAAAAAATAAGTAAATAAAATCCAAATGAAAAAAAAAAATGAGGATTTTAGAAGAACTAAATGAAATGGACATAAGAAATTTATCAGATATAGAGTTCAGAATAATGATTGTAAGGATCAGCATGAGAAAATATATAGAAACTTTTAAAAAATTACCAAACAGAAATGAAGAATACATGGCACTAAAAAAGAACACATTGGGAAGAAAAACCAAGATGGAGGCATAGGTAAACACCTAAACTGCTGCCTCGCACAACAATTTCAAAACTACAACTAAAAGACAGAATGGACACCATCCAGAACCACAGGAAAGCTGGCTGAGTGGAAATTCTACAACTAGAAGCAAAGTTGAGGTATGGAGACATGCTCTTGGAGAGGACGGGCTGTGGAGGGTCTGGCTATCTTCCTCTAGTAGGAGGAAGATGGAAAATCCTATCTGCACTGAATCACACTACTGTCTGCTCTGAGTCCCAGCTCCAGGTGAGACTTATATGGGGAGTCTGGACTGTTGTGAAAAGGAAGGAGTGCACGGAAATTTAGGGGAGCCATGAACGACAGAGCTCTGGGGGTATGCAAAAATGTGTGCAAAAGTGCATGCGAAAGTGCACACACAGAATGCTGACTACTGATTGTGCCACTGGCTTTCTCTAGTGGGAGGAAAACAGAACCTCACAACAGCACTGAAATCCAGGTCCAACTGCACTGAACTCCAGTTTCGGTGAGACCCTGGGGACCCAAAGCTCATACGAGTCCCTAGAGCACCCGGAAACTCAAAGGAACCAGAAAGGCAGAGGTCTGGAAGCTCAGGTGCATGCACTTATGCACGTGTGCAGAAAAGGCAGATTTCTGGAGGTAAGTGTGCAATGTGCAGACACAGCTGATCCTCACAACCAACTGGCTTGGAGTCAATTCCCCACAGTGATACCAACAACAATCAAGAATTAACTACAACAAGACTGTACACACAGTTCAAAAAAGGGTACACCAAGAGTTTCCACCTCAGGTAACTGGAGAGGCAGAGCTACTGGGCCACATAGAACATCTAGCACACAAAGCTACTCTACCAATTCAGGGAAGCAGCAAAATATGCGGAGACAAAAGAACAGATCACAAATGAAAGAAATGAAGGAAAACAAATGACTAGATATAGAGTGTAAAACCACGGTAATAAGGTGTTTTAAGAATTTCCTAGAAAAAATGGATAAATTTAGCAAGACCAAAGAGGAGATGAAAAAGAACCAACTAGAAATTAAACATACACTGAACTGAAATAAAAAATATTATACAGAAACCTAACAGCACACTAGAGAAATGCAAGAATCAAGTCAAAGATTTGAAATACAAAGAAGCAGAAAACACTCCACAAAAAAAAGCAAAAAGAAAAAAGAATAAAAAAATGTGAATATAGTGTAAGGAGGCTTTGGGACAACTTCAAGCATACAAAAATCAGAATTATGTGGGTTCCAGAAGAAAAGAGAGAGTAAGATACTGAAAACCTATTTGAATAAATAATGACTGAAAACTTCCCCACCTGGTGAAAGAAATAGACTTACATGTCCAGGAAGTGCACAGAACCTCAAACAAAAGGAATCTAAAGAGGACCACACCAGACACATAATAATTAAAATACCAAAAGCAAAAGACAAAGAGAGAATATTAAAAGCAGCAAGAGAAAATCAGTTAATTACCTACAAGGGAGTACCCATACGATTGTCAGCGGATTTCTCAACAGAAACTATGCAGGCTAGATGGGAGTGGCAAGAAATATTCAAAGTGATGAATAGCAAGAACCTACAACCAAGATTACTTTACTCAGAAAAGCTATCATTCAGAATTGAAGGTCAGATAAAGAGCTTCACAGATAAAAAAAAAAAAAAAAAAGCTAAAGGAGTTCAACACCAAACCAGTATTACATGAAATGTTGAAAGGTACTCTTTAAGAAGAGGAAGAAAAAAATGATAAGGGTAAAACTACCAAATGAATAACAAATACCTATCAACAAGTGAATCTAAAAATCAAGAGAATAAAAAATTTGATGAACAGAATAAGCTGGTGAATATAATAGAATTAGGGGCATAGAAAAGGAGTTGACTGATAATTTTCAGGGGGAAAAAGGTGAGGGGGGGTGCAGGGAGAGACTGGACAAAAATCATATACCTATGGATGAGGACAATGGAGTGGAGGTAAGGGCAGAAGGTGGGATGGGAGCCAGATGGGTGGAAGAAAGGGGGTTGGAAAGAGGAACAAATGTAATAATCTGAACAATAAAGATTTATTTTAAAAAGAACACATTGAAAGGAATACACAGCAAATTATGGGAAGCCAAGATTGGATCAGTGAATTAGAAGACAGGGTAGAGCCAAAACTGGTTTGGCTCAGTGGATAGAGTGTCAGCCTGCGGACTAAAAGGTCCTGGGTTTGATTCCAGTCAAGAGCATGTGTCCTGGTTGTGGGCACATCCCCAGTAGGGGGTGTGCAGGAGGCAGCTGATTGATGTCTCTCTCTCATTGATGTTTCTAACACTCTATCCCTCTCCCTTCCTCTCTGTAAAAATAAATAAAATATTTTTTTAAAAAAAGAAGAAGACAGGGTAGAAAAACATGACTCAATCGAGAATAAAAATGGAAAAAAAAATTCAAACAAAAACAAACAAACCAGTAGAGCTTAAGTAGCTGTAGGATGACATGAAACAACAACATTTGCATCAAGGAGTACCAGAAGTTGAAGAAAGTGATCAAGGGACAGAGAATCTGTTTCAAGAAATATGGCAAAAAACTTCCCTAACCCAGTGAAGGAAAAAGTCACACATGTTCTGGAGGAAGAGAATACCATTTATGAAGAACCCAAACAGTTACATGCTCAGACATATCATAATGAAAATGCCAAAAATTAATGACAGAGAACTGTAAAGGCAGAAAGAGAAAAGCAATTTATTACTTACAAAAGAGCTCCTATAAGGTTATCAGGGTTATCAGCTGATTTCTCATCAAAACCTCTACAGGACAAAAGAGAACGGCATGAACTATTCAAGGTAATAAACAGCAAGAACCTGAAACTGAATTAGGAAGAATCAGAAAACCCAAATAGGCCAATAATAACTGATGAAATTAAAGTAGCAATATAGAGAATCCAAGATGGTGGCATAGGTAAACACCTACACTGCTGCTTTGCACAACAATTACAAAACTACAACTAAAAGACAGAGCAGACATCATCCAGAACCACAGGAAAGCTGGCTGAGTATAAGTTCTACAGCTAGAAGGAAAGAGAGGGGCTCACAGAAACCCAGAGGAGCTGCAAAAAGCTGAGGTACAGAGACACACGCGCTGAGAGAGCGGGTGCCGGAGTACCTGGCTGGCTTTCTCTGATGGGAGGGAAACGGAGACTCCCAACAGCATTGAACCCCTTATCTTACAACACTAAACCCCAGATCCAGCCAAAACTCATACTGGGGGAGTTTGGACTGTGAAAAGGAAGATGTGCACGGAAATTTAGGGGAGTTGCAAAGGATCAGAGGTCTGCGCAGAGGACAGACTGCTGATTGTGCCGCTGGCTTTTGTGAGTGGGCGGGAGACAGACCCTCCCAACTGTGCCACTTCTGAGTCCACTGGGCCCCTGTTTCGGGCGAAACCCTGGAGACCTAGACTCATGTGGTCCTGGTGCACAGGGAAGCTGGAAAGGCAGCGGTTAGAGGCACTGTGGGGTGCGCACAAGCACAAGGACTGCTCCAGCGATTACCCAGTCATGTGAGACTCAGGGACCGTGGAGGGCGGGGCCAACTGGAAGGCAAGGAGGACCCTTAAGCCCTGAGACTCCACCCATCCCAAGCTCAACAGAGGCTTCTTCAGTTTTGCAAGTCTGGTATCATAAGGCTGAATTCAACCCAGAAGTTTCCCCAGCATAGTGAAAATGCCAAGACAAAGGAAGGAATCACAAAGAAAAGAAATGGAGGAAAAAAAACGACTGATATAGAGTTCAAAACCACCTTATAAAGTTTTTCAAGAATATGCTAGAGAAGTTGGATAAAGTTAGTGAGAGCCAAGAGGAGATGAAAAAGGTCCAACTAGAGATGAAAAAGGACCAACTAGAAATTAAACATACACTTAACTGAAATAAAAAATATTATACAGAGTCCTAACAGCAGACTAGAGGAAGGCAAGAATCCAGTCAAAAATTTGAAATATAAAGAAGCAAAAAACACTCAACTAGAAAAGCAAGATGAGAAAAGAATCCAAAAATGTGAAGATAATGTAAGGAGCCTCTGGGACAGCTTTAAGTGTACCAACATCAGAATTGTGGGGGTGCCAGAAGAGAGAGAGCAAGATACTGAAAACCTATTTAAAGAAATAATGACTGAAAACTTCCCACATCTGGTGAAAGAAATAGACTTACAAGTCCAGGAAGCACACAAAACCCCTTACCAAAGGAATCCAAAGAGGACCACACGAAGACACATCATAATTAAAATACCAAGAGCAAAAGACAAAGAGAGAATATTAAAAGCAGCAAGAGAAAAACAGTTCATTGCCTACAAGGGAGCACCCATACGACTGTCAGCTGATTTCTCAACAGAAACGATGCAGGCCAGATGGGAGTGGCAAAAATATTCAATGTGATGAATAGCAAGAACCTACAACCAAGAATAATACTCTATCCAGCAAAGGTATCATTCAGAATTGAAGGGCAGATAAAGAGCTTCACAGATAAGAAAAAGCTAAAGGGGTTCATCAACTCTAAACCAGTATTATATGAAATGCTGAAAGGTAGTGTTTTAGAAGAGGAAGAAGAAAAAGGTAAAAGCCAAAAAATTATGAACAACAAATACATATCTATCAAGAAATGAATCTAAAAATTAAGTGAATTAAAAATTTTATCAACAGAATAAACTGGTGAATATAATAGAATCAGGAGCACAGAAAGGGAGTGGACTGATAATTCTCAGGGGGAAAGGTGTGAGAGGTGTACAGGGAGAGACTGGACAAAAATCATACACCTATGGATGAGGTCAATGGGAGGGAGGGAAGGGTGGGAACTGGGTGGAGGGGTGCTATGGAGGTGAAAAAAGAGAAACAAATATAATAATCTGAATAATAAAGATTTAATTTAAAAAATAAAGTAGCAATATAGAAGCTTCCAGCAAACATAAGTCCTGGTCTGGATGGATTCAGAGGGGAATTTTATAAAACATTCAAAGAAGAATAAACATTTATCCTCCTCAAACTATTCCAACAATTCTCTTGAACGTGACTAACTGCTTTTCTCTTGCAGTTTTTAAGATTCTATTTTTGTCTTTTATCTTTTGTATTTTAACTATGATGTGTCTTGTGTATGTGTCTCTTTGGGTTCATCTTGTTTGGGACTCTCTATGCTTCCTAGACTTTTATGTCTATTTCACCAGGTAAAGGAAGCTTTCTGTCATTATTTTTTTTCAAGTAGGTATTCAATTTCTTGCTTCCTCTATTCTCCAAGCACCTCTATGTTGTATGCTTGAGGTTGTCCCTAAGGGTCCTTAAACTATCTTCATATTCCTGAATTCTTTTTTCTTTTTGCTCGATTGGGTGTTTTTGCCTCCTCATATTCCAACTCACTGATTTGATTCTTGGCATCCTCTACTCTACTGTTGATTCCCTGTAAATTATTTTTCATTTCACTTAGTGTGTCCTTCATTTCTGACTGGTCCTTTTTAATGTTGCTGATGTTTTCACTAAGTTCTTTGAAGGTCTCATTAAATTTCTTGAACATCCTATAACCATTGTTTGAACTCTGTATCTAGTAGTTTACTTGCTTTCATTTTATTTAGTTCTTTTTATGGAGATTTCTTATGTCCTTTCATTTGTAACATGTTTTTTTTGTCTCCTCATTTTGGCTGCTTCCATGTGTTTGTTTCTATGTGTTAGGTAGAGTTGCTATATGTCTCCTGGTATTGGAAAAGTGGCTTTAGGTAGTAGGTGTCCTGAAGGGCCCAGTGGCTCAGCCTCCTCAATCATCTGGGTTGGGCACTGTAGGTGCACCCCTGTGTGGGCTGTCTGATTGTAGTTGAGACTTGATTGCTATTGGCATCAATGAGAGGGATTGACCTCCAGACCAATTGGCTATGCAGACCAACTGCAACTACAGCAGAAGAGCTGCTGGGCAGGAGATGCCCCTATGGATCAGGACTTGCTTCAGTTGTGCTTTGGTGCTCACTGAGTCTTCCCCTTGAGTGTGTTGCTCGTGATAGGTTTATAATCTGGCGCGGTCTAAAACTGACCACTGGGTGCACTGATTCTGGAGCCTCCTGGAAGGTACAAAGTCAGCAGTTGCCTGAGCCATCCCTAGAGCTACCCAGCATGAGCTCGGAGTGATCCGCAGATGGCTGCTACTTGTGTTTGGCTTTGAAGTGCCCAGGAGAGGCCAAGCTGTGAACCAAGGCAGGCTGCCGTTAGTGCCAGGCCTAGGACCACACAGCAAGACGTATGAGGCATGCTGATGCCAGCTGATGCTTTTTGAGATATTTTAGGAAAATCTGAAGTCTAAGCCAGGACATGGCACTCTTATGGAAAACACACTGAAAACAGCTTGGGTGGACCTGCAATTTGGGTGGGCTAGGATTTCAGGGAGTTACTAGGGTGGGGCAAACAAAATGGGCCAGGTTGAGGAAGATTCAGATATGCCGACTGTGGCAGGAGGTCTCATCAAAGGAACAATGACTTCTGCCAACGCTTTTGTCTGGTAGAAAGCTGCCCTCATTTCTTACTCTGATGACAGACAATTTAGTCCCTCCCCATATGTCTCTGTATCCTTCCACACTGCTACCCCAGTGAACAGCACACATTTGATGAATGCATAAGTGAGTAATCACAGAACCTGTAAAGCTCACATTTGTGTTGTACTATCCTGCCATGGTTAAGAAGTGGCTTCTCTATTTGCCCTATTGTGGTCCACTACTTCGAACAGATTGGCAGTAAATGTCAGGTTGCCATAATATTTATAACTTTTCTTTACTCTTTCTAAGTGTCTTATTCATTTAGATCCTTCCAAGATGTATTATTTACTTAGGTCTAAGGTATTTCTTAAAATTAGCATGGTATTTAAATAATGTAAGAAATGCATCTGGGATAGATTAGATATTATGGAAAGCAAATCCATTAAGATGAATGAAGTGTAATGCTTGTACCTTTAAACTAACCTGGCATTTTAATATATTTGCTATTTTGTAACTTTGTATAATCTTCTTGTTTTCAATATTCCTATGTAATTATTAATACTATTCATAAAATTGTTTGCAGCATAGTGAAGCACTAGTCATCAAATCCCACTTCTCAACAAATTTCAATGATCATTTATTCATAGAGTGCTTTAGAATCAGAGTCCAGTGGTACCTCGAGATACGAGTGCCCTAACATACGAAATTTTCGAGATACAAGCCGTCAAGTGAGCGATTTTTGCTTTGAAATATGAGCAACATTTGAGATAGGAGTAATCACACTGATCGGCTGGCTGCACACGACCCACCAGTTACCGCGACTCAAGCGTCTCATAGTTTCCCATGCCTCAAAGTTACGGAATGAATTAAACTCATATCTCGAGGTACCACTGTAATATATATTCTGTAATATATATAATTTAGGTGGTGAGAGGATCACATGGCAATAAATATAACTATCATACTCGAGCCAAATCACTATCAGGATAGGTTTCAAATACAGCATTCTGGCAGCTTGACTAACTTTTGCCAATGTGTACCTCTGTGACACTGAAGGCAGGTCTAATTCTCAATGCTGGAACTTCCTGTCTGCCTATCCTGCTGAAAAGAACCAAGAATACCCATCTATGTCTCAAGATCTGACCTTTCCTAAACTCTGAAGCTGGCCTCATTCAAGAATGTGCTATAATTCACAACATTAGAAAACTTTCCTTAACATCCAAGGTTAAGGGTACACATTGATTTATGATACAATTGAAGAAATATTAATATTATTTTTACTTAGATTTCTGTCTTTGAATCATAGATTCCAGAGTTCTGCAGCACCATGAATTGGTTGGAAATAATATTCTCCTTATTTCTTAACATTTTTTAAAATTTCATTTTCTTCAGCATTTGCATTTAAGAATATATTAAAACTAGAGACCCAGTACACAAATTTGTGCACAGGTGGGATCCAGCCAGCCCACCCTGATGGGAGCTGATTGGAGCCAGACTGGCAGCAGGAGAGGGAGGTAAAGAGGGGCCACAGGCAGTTGGCCAGCCAGCCATGCCCCCAATCAGGTCTGGGGGGCGGGGAAATCAGGGGGTGGGGTCATGTGAGGTTAGGGGGGCTGATTGGGGCCCTGATCCTGTTGGTTGGCCACTGCAGTGCACATCATAGCAACCGGTCATCCCAGTCGTTCTATCATTCTGATCACTTGGCTTTTATATATATAGAGAGAGATTTTTAACAACAACAAGAATATATTCTTCTTGGGCTTTCTGCTAAGACTAGACTGCTGAAAGTTTACTGCTAGGTCCAGTAGTAATTGCTAAAAATTTTGGCTTTATTTGTCCTCCAGAAGTGCAACATTGAAAATCAGGAGACATCTTACAGAAAACAGTGTTTGAGTGATATCAGAATCATAGAGTGAGACAACCTCTTGGTCTTGCCCCTCAAAGTACCAAGTCAAACAAATAATTCCCTGCTAAATGCAAACATGTCTGAAAGATGTGTGCATTAAGACATCTGAAGGGGAGGAAAAAAATGGTGGCAGATTAGACGGATGTGTATAGAGTCTTGTTGCTGAGCAGACAGAAAGAACAGCTGAGGGTCGCACCAGGAGTGTTTGTTGGCAAGTTAAGGGACAGTTATACTCCAGGAGATGAGGAACTGCTGGAAGGGGGCCTCCTGACCAGGCAGCCCCACTGCCATGGGGTTTTTGTCTCTCAGAGCCACCGCAAACGTGGAGACCGCACCATCTTGCAGGGGAAAGTGGATGTCTATGGCAGCCTGAAAAGCTACAGCTGCAGCACCCACCAAACAGCCAGGGGAACCAGAATACCGCTCCCCAATTGGCACAAACACTTGTATTCGGAGGAGCTCCACATGCCACAAGGAAAGGTCAGATTTTGCCTGGGATAAGGTCAGGTCTCTGGTCCCGCAGAACAGAGAGACGTGCACACTGTGGGAACTGGACCAGGGGAAAATTGCACCTAGAGAAATCCGTGGAAGGGGGCCCTCAGAGTTACTAACAGAGGGAAGCTCTAGAAAGCAACCCATTTTGATCTGAGGCAGAAGGACAGCCTGGAAGTTACTAAAGAGTCCCAGCTGCTTGAACAGGAGTGGGGAAGGGTGAGTGCACAGACTGCACTCTTTCCTCTTCAGACCCTGGCTTCTGACTGCTAAGCCCAATATATAGGATCACACAATTGGGGACATCCTAAGAGACTGCAGGGAAAAGTTGTTTTTCTGCAACCTGGGGATCACAGCACAGAATAACCATCAGAGAATCAGCTCTGGGGCAACCCACTCCCACAAACTGGTATTGAGTGCCACAGAGAAAGCAGGATCTAAGCACAGGCTACAGAGGACCTATAGTCTTAGAGGTCAATTCCGAAACACTGCCACCCAGGGGATGACACACAAATTGACTCTCACATAATCAAAAGAATAAAGAGATTAAGACACACCACCTGCTTAAAAACCAGGACTGGCTTTCAGCACTGAGGAGCAGTGGAACGAAGAGGACTGCAATAACATCCTGACTGGGAAACAGGCATCCCAAACAGAACAATAGAGGAAGTAAATGACTTCAACTATTCCCCATTCTATTCTTTTATTTTTAATTTTTTTATTTTTAATTTTTTCATCTTTTAATTAAAGAACAATTTTTTTCTTTTTTCCTCAATTGATTTTACCTTTTTAATTATTACAATTTTATTTTCAACCACTATTATTACTACTACTAATTTACCTTAAAAAAAGTGTCATTCTATTTTCTCTTAATTTTACTTTGGGATTAGATTTCAATATTCTATTTTCATCTTTCCTTTAGCATCATTTTACTCTATCTCAATTCTACCTTTTTGCCAACACTTTCATCCTAACATTTCCCATTTTGTTGTCTTGTTTCTCTTTCCCTTTTCCAACTTTATATTTTTCCCTATTCTTTCTTTTACCTGATCAAAATTTCACCCCACTTGTATATCTAATATTGAGTCCCCTACTCCAAGTCCATACACACCTCTCTCTTCTCTGTCTTCACTATCCAAAAAAATTGTTTTTTTCCCTTGTGATTTTTTAAAATTTTTATTAATTTTTATACATATCACCCCATGGCCCCCTTCCCCCCAGGCATTCCCCAAACCCCAGTGCCTATGTTCATTGGTTATGCTTATATGCATGCATACAAGTCCTTTAATTGATCTCTTATCTACCTCACCTAACTTTCATCTTCCTGCTGTAATTTCACAGTCTGTTTGAAGCTTTACTGCCTCTGAATCTATCCTTTTGTTAATCAGTTTATAATGTTCTTTATTATCCACCACTGAGTGTGATCATGGATGCTTCTCCTTCATTGACTAGCTTATTTCACTAAGCATAAGGCTCTTCAGTTCCATCCAGGTTGCTGCAAATGGTAAGAATTGCTTCTTTTTAATGGCAGCATAGTATTCCATTGTGTAGATGTACCACAGTTTTCTGATCCACTCATCTGCTGACGGGCACCTAGGCTGTTTCCAAATTGTAGCTATTGTAAATTGTGCTGCTATGAACATAGGGGTGCATAAATCCTTTCTGATTGGTGTTTCTAATTTTGTAGGATAAATTCCTAAGAGTGGGATTACAGGGTCAAATGGGAGATCCATTTTTAGTTTTTTGAGGAAACTCTATACTGTTCTCCACAGTGGCTCCACCAAGAGTGCACAAGGGTTCCTTTTTCTCCGCATCCTCGCCAACACTTGTCATTTGTTGATTTCTTGATGATTGCCATTCTGACAGGTGTAACATGGTATCGCACTGTGGTTTTGATTTGCATCTCTCAGGTGATTAATGGCTTTGAACATGTTTTGATGTGTCTCTTGGCCTTCCTTCTGTCGTCTTTTGAAAAGGTTCTATTTAGGTCCATTGCCCATTTTTTTATTGGATCGTTCATCTTCCTTTTATTAAGTTGTATAAGTTGGCTGTAGATTTTGGAGATTAAACCTTTATCAGTGATAACATTTGCAAATATGTTCTCCCATACAGTAATCTTTCCTGTTGTTTTGTTGATGGTTTCTTTTGCTGTGCAAAAGCTTTTTATTTTGATGTAGCTTCCATTGCCTTTGGAGCAGTATCAGTGAAGAAGTTCTTTCGGCATATATCTGAGATTGTGCTGCGTGCGGATCCTCTACTATTTTTATGGTTTTCCTTCAAATGTTTAAGTCCTGTATCCATTTTGAGTTTATTTTTGAATTTGGTGTAAGTTGGTGCTCCAGTTTCTTTCTTTCTTT